>PVJD01005273.1:0-118625 GCA_004026545.1 Mormoops blainvillei
AGAAGAAGGAGAAGAAGGAGGAGGAGGAGGAGGAGAAGAAGGAGGAGGAGGAGGAGGAGAATGAGAAGAAGAAGAAGAAAAGAAGAAGAAGAAGAAGAAATAAAAACAGAGGAAAACAGTCTTACAATAATAGGCATGACATAAGTATCTATCAATAATCACTTTAAATATAAATGGCTTACATGCTCCAACCAAAAGACATAGGGTAGCTGAATGGATAAGAAATCAAGATCCATATATATGCTGCCTCCAAGAGACCCACCTCAGAACAAAGGACACACACAAACTGAAGTGAATGGATGGAAAAAGATATTTCATGCAAATAAAAAGGGAAATATGAGGGTAGCAATGCTTATATTAGACAAAATAAACTTTAAAACAAAGACAATAGTAAGAGACAAAACAGGACATTACATAATGATAAAGGGAACAATCCTACAGGAGAATATAACCATAGCAAACATTTATACATCTGACATAGGAGCACCTCAATATGTAAAGCAAATCTTTATGGACTTAAAGGGAGAGATCAACAGAAATACAGTCATAGCTGAGGATTTTAACACCCTATTGGTTTTAATGGATAGATCTTCCAGACAGGGAATCAACAAGGAGAGAGTGGACTTAAACTACACACTAGATCAACTGTATTCCATTAATATCTTCAGAGTATTTCACCACAAAGCAGTAAAATACTCACACATTTCAATGGCACATGGAACATTTTCTAGGATAGACCACATGTTAAGACATGAAATAAATCTCAATAAATTGAAGAAAATTGAAATCGCATCAAGCATCATCTTTGACCACAATGCTATGAAACTAAAAATCAACCAAAAGATGATCACTGAGAAATACACAAAGATGTGGAGGTTAAATAACATATTATTTAACAATGAATGGGTCAACAATGAGATCAAGGAGAAAATCAAAAGATACCTTGAAAGAAATGAAAATGAGAACACAACAATCCAAAGTCTGTGGGACACAGGGAAAGGAATCCTAAGAGGGAAATTCATAGCATTACAGGCCAATCTCCAAAAAAAGAAAAGAAAAGAAAAAAAGCTCAAAGAAACAATCTAAGTTTACACATATCTTGGGGAAGAACAACAAAGCCCAAATGAGTAGAAGAAAGGAAATAATAAAGATCAGAGCAGAATGAATAAAATAGAATTTTTAAAAAGATACAGAAGATCAATGAACCTAATATCTGTTTTGTTTTTTTTCTTTTGAAGGATAAAGATAATTGACAAACTTTATTTATTTGAAGACCCAAATAAATAAAATCAGAAATGAGGGAATGCTCAACATCACTAGCCATCAGAGAGATTCAAATACAAACCACAATGACATTCCACTTCACGCTGGTCTGAATGGCCATCATAAATCAACAAACAACAAGTGCTAGTGAGGTTGTGGAGAAAATGGAACCCTAGTACACTGATGCTGGGAATGCAGGCTGGTGCAGCCATGGGGGAATACAATATAGAATTTCCTGAGGAAACTAAAAATGGAACTGCCTTTTGACCCAGCATTTCCACTGCTTGGATTATGCCTTAAGAATATTGAAACATCACTTCAAAAGAACCTATGAGCCCCAGAGCTCATAGCAGCACAACTTACAATAGCCAAGTGCTGGAAGCAACCTAAGTGCCCATTAGTAAATGAGTGGATCAAAAACCTGTGGTACATTTACACAATGGAATACTATGCAGCAGAAAGAAAGAAAGAAGGAACTCCTATCTTTCACAACAGCATAGGTGGAACTGGGGAGCATTATGCTAAGTGAAATAAGCCAGGTGGTAAAAGATCTCACATATAACTGCAACCTAATCAACAAAAAACAAGCAAGCAAAATATAACCAGAGACACTGAAATAAAGAACAAACTGACAGAAACCAGAGGGAAGGAGAGAGGGGAATAATGGGGGAAAGAAAGGGAAGGGTCAGCAAGGAACATATATAAAGTACCCATGGACAAAGCCAAAGGGAGGTAGTAATAAGTGTGAGAGGTGGGGGTAGGCGGGGGGGAGAGTGATGGGGGAAAATGGAGGCAGCTGTACTTAAACAACAGTAAAAAATAAATGAAAGAGGGTAAATAACAACTGACACAAAAATTAATTATTGTAAGAAAATATTATGAAAACTATATGTGAACAAATTGGACAAACTGGAAAAAATGAATAAATTCCTAGAAACATACATTCTTCCAAAACTAAATCAGTAAGAATCAGAGAATCTGAGTAGAACTGGTGAAACTGAAGCAGTAATCATAAAGCTCCCAACAAACAAAGCCCTGGACCTTACGGCCTCACAGGTGAATTTTACCAAACATTCTGAGAAGAACTAAGACGTCTCCTCAAATAATTCCAAAAAAATTCAAAAGGAGGGAAGTCTTCCAAGTTCATTTTATGAGGCCAGCATCATTATAATTCCAAAACCAGAAGAGGCACTACAAAAAAAAAAAAAGAGAGAGAGAGAGAGAATTATAGAACATTAACTCTGATGAACATAGGTGCTAACATCTTCAACAAATTATTAGCAAACAGAACCGTAATGCATCAAAAAGATCGAACACCATAATCAAGTGGAATTTATTTTGGGAATGCAAAGTTAGTACAACATTTGCAAAGCAGTAAATGTGACTCACCATGTAAACAAGATGAAGAATAAAAACCACATTATCATATCAATAGACATAGAAAAGTCATTTCATAAGATCCAACAGCCATTTATTATAAAACTCTCAGCAAAGTGGGAATAGAGGGAACATATCTAAACATAATAAATACCATATATGAGAAACCCACTGCCTGCATCGTACTCAATGGGTAAAAAATAAAAATGTTCTCCCTAAGGTCAGGAACAAGGCAGGGGTGCTGGCTTTCAACTCTCTTATTCAACATAGTATGGGAAGTCCTAGCCACAGGGTCAGAAAAGAGTAGATGGCATCGAAATTGTAAAGGAAGCAGTAAAAGTATCTTTTCTTGCAGATGACATGATACTGTACATAGAGAACCCCAAAGATCCCACCAGGAAACTACCAGAACGAATAACTGAGTTCAGCAAAGTAGGAAGAATATAAAATTAATATCCAGAAGTCAGTTGCATTTTTATATGCCAATAACAAACTAACAGAAAGGGAATTTAAAAAATAATCCCATTCATAATTGCCTCAAAAAGAATAAATTACCCAAGAATAAAACTATTCAAGAATGGAAAAGACCTTTACTCAGAAAATTATAAGACACTGAAGAAAGAAACTGAAGAAAATACAAATAAGTGGAAGCACATACCATGCTCATGGATTGGAGAATTAACATCATTAAAATGTCCAGACTACCCAAAGCAATCTATAGATTCAACACAATGTCTATCAAGACTCACCTGACATATTTCATGGACTTAGAACAAATATTTCAAAAATTTATATGGAATTACAAAAAGCCTTTCATTGCAATAGCAATCCTGAGAAAGAAAAACAAAGTTGGAAGAATCATGCTACCTAAAATCAAACAGTACTATAAGGTCATAGTAATTAAAACAGCATGGTACTGGCATAAAAACAGACACATAGCTCCCTCACCTTATAATCAATTAATATTCAACAGATGAAGCAAGTAGATACAATGGGATAAATATAGTTTATTCAATAAATGATGCCATTAAAATTGAACAGATACATGCTGAAAGATGAAACTAGACCACCTTCTCACACCACACACAAGAATAAATTCAAAATGTAATAAAGACTTAAATGTTAGACCCAGAACATTAATAATCTCAGAAGACTGGGGTGTATAGGTTCTTTTGAACTAATGTTTCCAGATCATTAGGGTATAATCCCAGCAGTGGAATCAACTGAGTCAAAAGGTAGTTCCAAAAGTTTTTAGTTTTCTGAAGAAATTCCATACCATTTTCCACAGTGGCTGCACCAGTCTACATTCCCACCAACAGTGTACTACAGTTCCCTTTTCTCCACAACCTTGCCAGCACTTCTTGTTTGTTGATTTGGTTATGATGGCCACTCTGTCTGTTGTGAAGTGGTATCTCATCATGGTTTTAATTTGCATCTCTCTGATGGCTGGTGATGCTGAGAATCCTTTCACATGTCTCTGGATCCTGCATATGCCCTCCTTGGAGAAGTGTCTGTTCAGGTTCTTTGCCCATTTCTTAATTGGGTTATTTGTCTTCCTGGAGTAGAGTCTTCATATATTTTGGAGAGCAAAGCCTTGTCTGATGTTTCATTGGCAAATATATTTTCCCATATGTTTGGTTTCCTTTTTCATTTTGCTGATGTTTTCTTTAGCTGTGCAGAAGCTTTTTATTTTGATGAAATCCCATTTGTTTATTCTTTCCTTTATGCCCCTTGCTCTAGGGGACATATCAATGAAAATATTGTTGCATGAAATATATGATTTTCATGCCTATGCTCTCCTCTAGGACTTTTATGGTTTTGAGACTTATATGTAAGTCTTTTATCCACTTTGAGTTTATTTCTTCTTGAGAAGGCTCAGTTGTTGGCGTTTCTGCTGAACAGCTCAGTAAGGAGTGGTTGCTGCCATCTTCTGACATTTGCTTTGTTTAATAATACCCAGTGTTACCAGGTAGCCCAAAGCAGAGAGCACAGAGCCAAGAAATGTGTTCTCCAGGACCCAAGATAGCACTCAGGAAGGGTTTGGTTTGCAGAGCTCCTTTTCAGAAGTCTGATTTTAAGTCATCTCAGGGGAAACCTGGAGGAAAAGCAGCACACAAATGAGCCTGGACAAAAGAAGCTAGAGAAGAAGGCTGATTATCAGTGGGTGAATGTCTCCCTCTGGTGGTCATTGTGGTCTAGTGGCTTCTGTGCAAACTCCTAAATTCAGCAGGACTTAACAGAGTAAGGAGGCTGCGGGCCCTGGAATGGTCCTTATCATTGTGGTTGAAGTTTCAGCTTCAAGGATTCCTTTATTGGTGTCTTCATCTTCATATTTGGTATCTCAGCACATCAATTGTTTCTTCATTGTGGGTAGAGGCTTGCCCTTTGTGTGAACATTTTTCCTTTGTTCCCCACCAGAAGTCCTCCATCTCTTAGAACCCTAAAGGCTGACATTTCTGCACTCTTACGCAATCCCTTGGTCCCCCTCAGACATCATGCAGGCCATGAGATGCAAGATATACATTACTGTAGCAAGGTTTTTTTTGTTTTTGTTTTTTTTAATGAACAGTGCTAATGTTTTTATCTTCAGGTAATATTCTCAAAGAAAAAAAATTATCATTATTCCTAATAGACAGGCATTATGATCCTGTCCAAAATGAAGGCCATCAACAAAATGCAGGGGTGTCTACCTTCAATTTAACTAATTAAAACTACCCCTTTAGGCTGAATACACAGGTTGGCATCTGAGATTGACAGACCTACTCCCATGGTTTTCCCCAGGATCTCAGAGAACAGCTCTCTATTCCTCCCACAGCCCAGGGTCTTAACAGTTTGTGTGCATCCTTACCTCTTCTCCAGTGACTGTCACCTCCTTTTGCTCAAGCCTGGGCTTCAGTTTTTGTTCTTTCCTCTTAATCATACCCACACCCTCAGCAAGTCCACTTCTCACATACATATTGAGTTTCTCTTCTTGCTCCATCTTCCTTCCACTACAGCAGCCCAGGTCACCTTCCTTGCTTCCCTCAGCCACTGCAATATCTTCTTGACTATTCTCCATACTTTCATTCTTTCTGACTTAAAACCCATTCCACCCAACATGGCTATGCTCATCTTTTAATAATATAGGGTCTGGTACAAATAATGCCCCTTAGTAATTACAAAATCATAAGCATATAATTCTGTAATATAACAATATCACACTCAAGCACACCATATGAAATTTTAGGTGAAATGTTCAAATTAAAACTATAAATTATTACACCCATATTATTACCCTACCAATCACACTCAAGCAGGCCTTACTTCTGCCAGATCTGTATATGAGTTGTCATGTTGTGTTCCTATAAAAATTTTCAAAGTTTTCTCATTATACTTTGAATAGAATACAAACTCATTATGAGGGTATATAAAGTCTGGCATAAACTGATGTCCATTTATCCATCAAACCTAATTTCCTTTACCCCAACCCTGCTAGTACCTAATAATTCATTTAAGAGCTTAAATTGTTAAGAACTTTTATGCCTTAGGGTAAACTTGGCGGGTTCTTCTCAGAAATATCCGTCCTTGGTTTCTGCAGATAGCTCTTTCTCACCCTTCAGATTTTAGCTCAGATATCACCTCCTCTAAATTATATTTCCTAATTATTCTCTCTTGTAGGTAAGCTATTATTTGGGTGTAAGCTCCTTGAAGTCAATACTGTCTTTATCTTGTTCTCCATGATATGTCCTAGATGGGCTTGTCAGAGATGTTCCAGTGTGCATAAGATGTTCTGGGGTGGATGTCTTGCTATCAGTATTACTCTGTTATAATCCCTTTAAGACTTTGTTAAGACTGCTATTTTCAATGGCTGGAGTCTAGACTACCTTTGGAGCTTTTGGGAAAATAACAAAGGTTTGGAAAGAAATATCAAAATGCAATTAGGGAAGGATGAAAAAATGTCCCCAGGGACGGTAACTCATAGCCCAGGGTGTCCCAGAGGTAGGGGTCTGGGACTAGCTAGCACAACAATCACTGTCAGCACTTGTCCTCTCTCAAGTGTTTCTGTGTGCAAGTAGATTGCAGAGAATCTCACAAACATCATTTTCTCTTCATGCTTCCCCTAATAGACAGTTGTACCTTTGCCAATGAGACAACGATCCCTGGGTGAGACATGGTGAATTAGGTAAAGGAAGTCAAATATATGTTGTTAGAAGAAACTTGGATTCAGAATGATGAGCAGACAATACAATATATGGAAATCAGTTTATAATGTTGTTCACCTGAAATTTATATGCTATTAAATAATGTTACCACTATAAATTGAATTTTAAAAAAATAATCCCTGACATATATTAGCCACACCATTAACTTTTTTGAGTGACTGAATGGAAGTAGTTGTTTTTCTTCCTTAAATGTGACTTCACTGGAGAGTTCCAAGACCCCAGGAAAAGCATGGCAGTGATTAAATCATATCTATGGTGTCTGATGGTTCTGCATTCCAATTCTACCATAACACTTTTTATTACATATTCCTCACCTGAAAATGTAGAAGATACATTTCATAAAGAGTTTGGAAAGATAATTCAAAAAATTGTTTACTTATCCCGGTGAGTGAACCTGGGCTGTAGCAATCAGCAAGCAGACAGGTGCCAGAGTCAGAGCAAATGCACCACACAGAGGAGCACAGACGATCAATGATGAACATTCATTCCCTCTTTCCTGGCCTGGATCTCATGAAAAGAAGGTGCATTGTGGTGGAATGTGTCCCTTAGAATAAATCACATGAAGGAAAGTGAGTGCGCTTTAAAAAAAAAAGAAAATATATATATATAATGCTTTAGAATTTGTGTGCCATCCTTGTGTAGGGTCCATGTTAATTTTCTCTGGATCATTCCAATTTTAGTGTATGTGTTGCTGAAGTGAGAATGTGAGTGTATCTTTGATGTGATGCTCCCCTAAAGAAAAGTCACTGTGCTGCCAAGCATCTGGTAACCACTAAAATCATGGTGCTAATCCAGAGACCTGGGAAAAAGAAATGAAATGGTCAAGGAAAATTCAGGGACTGCTGAATGAGGTCAGGGCAGACTCATTATTTATTAGAAGACCAATAAGAGTCACCTCAGTCTCCTGTGGAAGGATTGGTGCCTGACCACGTGTCCAGATGCGCGCACACACACACACACACACACTATCTTTAAGAGTGTATTCAGAGGAAACATGCTTTATTGATATTTTTCAACATTGAATATCTTCAAAAAAAAACACTTCATGTTCATTGAAAGATAAGAAATATCTAAAACAACATTTTGCAAAGAACTACATGCTGCAGAAATGTGACTTGATGTGTTAATATATGCTCCTGATTAAAATTTTAAAAATTCCTTGAACAAACTCATTGAAAATATTCTGTATACAATCACCTCTTTCGAGAGATACCAATGCACATTAGAACACTCATTAAAACACTGAAAATATATGCAATAAAGAATCTGGTTATTTGTCTTGAAACTTTCATTGATGGTTTTAATTCTTGTACCCTTTTTACAAGAAGAATGGGGCAAGGGCTAATACTTATTAGCAAACTTCAGAGATAGTGTCCTGTGAAAATATATTGTAAAGCACTAACTTAGAATAAAGTTTTACTTTCCATGAATTTTAGTTTTGAGAAACTATATTGATGATAATGGGATTCAGGTTTATAGCTGTCGCCAAAAGATTTCACAGCTATACAAAGGAAGGAGAATGAATCTTATTGTGTTGGAATTGGGATCAAAATGGACTCATGGCTTTTAATACATAGACATATAATGTAAAAGTAGATGTCAATATGCATGTTAGTGTGTGTATTTCCTAGCTCTTTTCACTGAGAGGGTCTAGAACAAGATTTCTCAATGTCAGTACTATTGACATTTTGTACCTAATAGTTGTTTGTTGTGGGGGCTATAGTATGTATTGCAGAGTGATTAGCAGCATCTCTAACTCACTAGATGCCAGTAGCACCATGTCCCCTGCATCTTGTGACAACAAAAACTGTCTCTAGACAAAAATAAATGTCCACTTGTAGGTAAAAAAAACCCAGTTTGAGAACCACTATCTTAGATATCATGGCATCCCAGTATTATGAGTAAACTTAGCTCTCAGATATTGGTTTCTATATGCCATTCACCATGAATTCCAACCAAAGAGCATGAAATATGAATCTAGAATTTGTGTTTTGTGGGAACATACCAACAGGACATAAACTCCACTCAAAGGAGTTTCTATCAGTCAATTCTGAGTTAACATAAATTAGAAGAAATAGTAATAAAATATTATAACTCAAGGAACAAAATAAGAAACTGTGTGTCAGATAGGTATATAAAGTGAAGGGGAACAAGGAGAGAGAGAAAGAGAATGGCTGTAATGTTATTTTTCTGAAAATTACTGGAAATTTCAGAAGGTCCCAAATCAGCAGTCATGGAAAAAAAAATGAGGAACTAAATAGATGTCTTTTATGCCTATAATGGAAGTTTTTAAAAAGAAAATCACAATGCAAAGAATGCAAGTGAAACAAAATATAATTGATTTAAAAGCAACAGTCTTCATTTGAAAGGAAATGAGGTGGTTCACAAACTTGAGGGATGCCTGGATAACCAGGTTTGGAAATGAGCACAGACTGAGAGACATCAGGTATCCAGAACATGGCCAAGGTCACACCTCATGAAACACCTGACCCAGGCTGTACCTCTTGCTACCCCCAGGCAGTGGACCATGCCATTAGCACTGTGGTGTGGTGGTCAGTGTGGAGGTCTACCAGTTCTGCATCAACAGACATGGACATTACATTACTCCACTTCTTGTTAACCTGTCCTTTTCCTTTTGTAAAGTTATTCCCAATTTATAATCTAGAATCAGAGTGCCTGATTTGCATCTGTGTCCTACCTTCCAAGAGACAGGAAGAGGTGTCTGGCTTTTCTCAACTTGAACAGATGATGGAGCTCTGACTTCCTCCACAAAACAAGGAGATACCCAAAAGAGAAAGCTGGTTCAGACACTTAAAAACCAAAAGAATTAAATGTTAAAGCTGCAAATTCTCAGAAAAAAACCAAAAAAACTTAAAATAAGTCTTAGATTTGATTAAAATTTTAAGTAATCAAAATTGTTTCAGTAGCATAAGTAGCAAAAAGTCACTGGGCTGTTCTGAAAGTATTTTCTTCCTCAGTGTATTTCTAAGATAAAACTAGGATTACTAGATTTAAAGTAACTGGAGGCTTCAGTGTCATTAGTAAGGACTAACTTAAAGACACTGCTTTTATGATAGTATATGAAATGGATACATACACCTGCTGTGTGGTAGTTGAACAGATTTTACTCCTGTGTGTTAAGGGCACAACTAAATGCGTCACTGCTCTTGATTCATTGGCACTTGGTTCCATTTAGATTTACCTCTCAATGCCTGGTTAGCCAAACAAGGGCACTGGTCAACTATCCAGCAAGAAGCATAGACCATGGATTGACTCAATACCATGGAGACCACACTGCTGCCCATATCCTGTGTACACACCTCTGCCACCAGTGGGCATAGTCTGGCAACATCAAAATCACCTGAGAGTGTGTCAGAAATGCACAGTCTCAGATTTGCCCCAGAACTACTGAATCAGAACTTTCATTTAACAAGCTCCATAAGCAGTTCAGATACACATTCAGTTTGAGAAGCCCTAGTGCACAACTCCCCCAGACAGAGATAAGCTTTATAGGCAATGCTGTCCTGTCTTGGGTGTTGCTCACCTGTTCTGCCCACCATGTCACCAGCGTCTTATCTCCAGTTGTTAGCAGGGATAAGCTCAGTTCACATATTGTTTTTTTACTAAATTCTCACCTTAATCCTATGCCCTGTGCTATGGGAAGCCTCTGTTATGACATCTTATCAATTGCCACTTTGACAAGTCCCATTTTCCCCAGTGAGATTGGTGGTATTAGGGACTCCACACATGGTTTTTCTTGAATCACACTGTTTTTCCTTCCTCTTCTCTCAGACCATCTCCAGGGATTCACTCACAGGGTACAATGGCCCAGAGGAGAGTAAAGTGACTGACCATTTCTGGTCAAACTCTCAGGAACTCCCAGGGACTCCCAGGGCAGGTCTTCTTGGTAAATTCTGAGGTGCAGTCTTCATGCTGCTTTCCTTCACAGACCTATGTGGACCTCCTGGTGCACTTGGTAAACACAGAGAGAATGGCCAGTCTGCCACAAGCCCATCCTTCACAGTGTGCTGTCAGCTGGAGAATGGGAAGTAAGAAGGGAAAGGAGAAGGTCTGGACTTCCTCTTGTGTGCTAGGAGAGGCTTGGTCCTTCATTTCAGTCCTGTGGCAAGGAAATGAAAGAGGAAGTAGAAAGCAGACCTACTGCGAATGGGGAAAGAAATGAAGGAGCTAAGAAAAACCCAGTTCCTCAGTGGAAGACCCAGACTCACAGACTGACTTGTCTGGACCCTACAGAGAGCTGTCAGAACCATTCAGTGAGCATGTGCTGAGGAAAAACAAAAGCCTGGGCCCAGACACCTTATTATAAGAAGGTGTATATTTAGCCAATTCCACACCAATTCCCAGACCAAGCATCTTATCCCAACCTCTACAATGCAAGGAAGGCCCTTTCCAACCTGCTCCAGATGCTGCTCCTTCCCCATCCAGTGAAGTCAAGTAGTAATGCCAGCAAACCTGAGATTTCTCCCATTTAATTCAGCACAAGAGAGTTGGAAGATGACATAATCCTTTATTCTACCTTCTTCAGTTCTCACAAAGAGAAATCTAAACTCTGGAAAGGACAGAACTCAAATTTATCCAAACTAGTTAAAGAGGATGGTTGGGCTACATGTTGAGAATTCAGATTACTCAAGAAATCAGCTTTGGAATCTCCAAAGTATCCCAAAATTGAGCAAAGAAGAGCCTTTTCTCCCACCAGTTATTTGTTTTGTTTTAATAAACTCCTTTAGGTCAGTATTCCCATACTCAAAAAATATCATATCATTAAAAAAATGTGTTACCTGCACTCATTGTTTTCTTCTTCTTGAAGTGTCAACATAGAAACCATGAGTGTGTTTTGTAATTTATTGATTTTTTGTATGGATCAATAGGACTGGAATTACTGAATCTTACTGAGAAGCAAGTGTAAGCCAAATGTTACTTAAACAAATGCAAGACTGTCTAGCTGCTCAACAATAATGATAAGCCTAAGGATTGTCATTGACATCTGTGCTGAGGTTAGAGAGCAAGCACTGGTCATCCCCTTCCACACTCTGACCAGGCATGCTCATGTGTCCCCAGTTTGACACACTGGAGTATGTTTTTTTGTTCCCTTTTCAGCCTCACCCATTGCTTCATTTTCACAGAAAGAGAACTGATTTGGTTCACATCCTTTTTCAGACTGAGTGATTATGAGTTATGCACAGACCTTTTCTAACCTCCATTTTGATATGTATAAAATAGGGGTCATGTATCCCAGAACTGTCTGCAAATTAACTGAGGAAGTACTTACAAAAGAGTCTGGTACATGCTGGGGATGCAAAGATTATCTTAAAAGCATTCATTTCCCTGTCTCCGCCCCTCTATTTCCACCCTTGCCTTATCCAGGTCACCCCTCTTCCTTACTTTGCAGCATTACCCTCTTCCCACCCATTGTTACAGCCTCAGACTGACAGGGAATTAAATTTATTAAGCACCGTAGTGGCAATTTTAGGGAAAAATCCACATTCATAAGATGGCCTTTTCTACTGTAGATCCCTTAACCTTACATCTCTATGCAGCCATTGAACACTTACCTGGACACAATTCAAAAGAATCTATGCACCCCAATGTTCAGCAGAACAGGAGCGTCAGAATGAGGACTTCCGACTTACAAAGTACAAATAATATTTTCTTAACATTTGGGCTTTCAACAGAGATAAGCAACAATCTCAGGCTTCATTGACCTCAGTGTTGGAATTCTACAGAGGCTGGTCCCACTTCCTCCATGACCATATCCTCTGTCTGAGATTTTCACAGGAGATCAAAAGCTATGGCTGCCTGGGCCCACCATCAAGCATTTAATCAAAAACTATGGGTGATACCTGACCTCAACAGCATCCCAGAAGATGCTGCTACGGGACTGGGTCATAAGTGAGCCTCTCAGAGACACACTTTCAGGGATGTCAACATCAGGAAGGCTGTGTGCCATCTTCTCCTGTCCTGACCCCAGAGTGGACAACAGGAAAGAGTTCCTGGTCCACAGTGTGGGGGTGGGGGAGGCAGTTCTGCCCACTTCTGCAGGGCAGGAAGATCGCAGATGGCAAAGGATGGGGTGAGGATAGGAAAAGAGGAAGGGAAAGAGGAACAGCCTAAGGTTAGTCCCTAATATCAGGTACTTCTTCACCCCAGTGCTCCAGAAGCAGTGTCTCTCAGGTGTGGTTCAGAATTGGTTGGGACCTCACCGGCCCTGGGTGGTATTTGGGCTGCCCAGAGTTACCCATCAGGCCCTCTCTTTAATAAACCTCCTGGGAATCCTGACTCATTTTCAGGGTTGGGCTGCCCAGACACAAGCAACCACCAGTTCCTCTATAATACACACTTTTAAATCTGTTGGTAGCTTTAGGCAGACCACTGATTTCAAAATTGAAATAACTGGTAAAGTTTTTTAATTTGATAAAGTCCTATTTGTTTATTCTTTCCTTTATGTCCCTTGTTCTAGGGGACATATCGGTGAAAATATTGCTGTGTGGAATATCGGAGATTTTCATGCCTATGCTCTCCTCTAGGACTTTTATGATTTTGTGACTTATAAAGTCTTTTATCCACCTTGAGTTTATTTTTGTGTGTGGTGTAAGTTGGTGGTCAAGTTTCTTTCTTTGGCAAGTAGCTGTCCAGATCTCCCAACACCATTTATTGAAGAGGCTATTGTTACTCCATTTTATGATTTTGCCTCCTTTGTCAAATATTAATTGACCATAGACATGGGTTTATTTCTGGTCTTTTATCCCTCAGGCCTAGAAAAGGGGTTTCCAAACAAAACTTGCCCAAAGATACTCATATATTGCCCAGAGGAAAGAAAGTGCACGGAATATTTTGGCTTCTTTGAGCACAACACCACCACTTTTGTAGCCCAGTGTTCTGTGTTCTGCACCAATCCAAGAGTCAGCACCCTTCCCAGCAGCAGGAGCCTATGCTAAGAACTGCATCTTAGAAGAAAAAATTAGCACATAATGATAATTATAATAAGATAATAACAGATTCAGACAAAAATCACCAGTGGATGCTAAACCACTTGAGAAAGTGATTGGAGAACAAGATATTTAGAAAGTCTCAAAGTATCTCCCCACAGATAACTTAATTATTACAAAGCAAACAAGACACATGGAGAAGCATGAAAGACACTGCCTTAAACAAATGATTAAGTCAGTGTCTTCAGAGATGGGACAAACCC
Source organism: Mormoops blainvillei (assembly GCA_004026545.1). Taxonomy (NCBI): domain Eukaryota; kingdom Metazoa; phylum Chordata; class Mammalia; order Chiroptera; family Mormoopidae; genus Mormoops; species Mormoops blainvillei. The sequence continues at coordinate 14,053 of PVJD01005273.1, forward strand.
ACATGGTGTGTCTCCTGATATGATGCCCTTCTGGGGCACAGCCTCATTATGTGGTGTTTCTGCCAAAAATATTTACCTTGAATATAATAATCAAGAAACTATAAAACATTTCCAAATAATTATATTATAACATATATAGATGTTATTATAAAAAAAAACTCTTCTGTATTCTTCAAAAATATAAATGATGTGGAAAATAAATAGAGGTACAACAGTTGTTCCAGATTAAAGAAAATTAAAGAGACATAGTAGCTAACTGCAAAATGTGATATTACACTGAATCTTCAAACAGATGGGAAAAACATGTAATGGGCATTTTGGGGACAACTTGAGGAATTTAAAAAGATTGACTATTGAATAATAATAGTGTATCAATGTTAAATTTCTGAATTTGAACATTATGTTGGGGTTCTATAAAATGAAATAAAATCCTTTTCTTAGAGGTAAGTCTTCCTTAGGCAGAAATATTTGGGAATGAGGACCCTAATATCTCCAACTTACTTTCAAAAGGGTCAGCAAGTAATTATAATTATACTGTGTGTGCATGTGTGTGTGTGCGTGTGTGTATAATTTTATATTTCAGATGGCATCCCTGGCTCTTATAATGAGCCTGCTTTTCAAAATGCATGTTTTCTTTCAAGTTACTGTTTCTAAGCTGCAAAACCAGGGAATGGAGTTTCTTTGACTTGTGTATAAAATAAGAGTTAATCAACTCTGAAGGAGGCTGTTAAGGACTTTCTGATGAATAAATTACATTAAACAAGGTAATAAATCTTTGGCCATTTAATTAGACTATGTATTTTCATTCTTACTCTTTAATTTTTGGGCACTTAAGTTTGCTGGAAAAAGTAATTTGTGGATAAAATCTTGTATTTTATAATACTTTAGAAAATCCATTTTTAAAATATATTTATTTTAGGCAAACAGGAAGAGAGGGGGAGAGAGAGAGAGAGAGAGAGAGGCAAATGCCAGTTTGTTGCTTCACTGATTTAGGCACCCATTGGTTGACTCCTATATGTGCCCTGACCAGGGATTAAACCTGCAACCTTGGCATATCAGGGCAACACTTTATCCAACTGACCTACCTGCCCAGAACCTAGAAAATCCAATATTTTTACAAACATTTTTAAAATTTCTGAAATGTTCTCAAAATTTTTATTAAATTTTTATATTCTACATAAGGAAAACTTTCAGTGATTCTTTTCCTGAAATACAGAAGCCTTAAAAGCATATGCTTGTTTTTTTCATATGCTAATTTACTTAAATCAGGCCATGTTAGTTTTGTTTGTTTCTTTATAAGTGTACACTTCTGCTGAGCCTAGGAAGGACTTCCTTTTTCAGAAGTAAGGCAGAATAGGAATCAGGCTAACTTCCCACTAGAAACAACCAAAAATACTGAGAAAATTTTTTATCTTCTTAAAAAAATCAAAGATAGTAAAAACTAGAGTCCAAAATTGAAGGGAAAACAAGATTTCTTCAAGTTAAGTAGCATCCTAAAGCTATTTTTTAACTAAAGGCATTTGCCAATTTGGGCAAACTTGAACTTTTAATTTTATGTGTTTTTGTAATATGTATATATGTGTACATATGTATAAAAGAAAGATAAAACCAACACAGACAATTGGTATATAGGTATGTTTTAGCAGGGTTCAACCAAAGAAACAGAACCAGAAAACATTTATGGGAAAGCATTGGCTTGTACAATTTTGGCGGATGACAAGGCAAAAAAGGGAATACGCTCAGGAAGGACAGGCTGGAACCCTGAGGCACATGCTGGAGCTGTTGTCCACAGACAGAATTTCTTCTTCTTCAAAGAAATCCAATGCAGCTCTTATGGTTGGACCAATTGAATCAACCCTCCCAGACTGTCTAGAATAATCTCCCTTCCCTAAAGTGAACTGCTTATGGACTTTAGTCATATCTACCAAATACCTTTACAATACCCATATTACTATTTGATCAAATAACTGGGGCTGAAAGACTACCCAAAATCATACATAAAACTGTCAATCTCTTTTTGTAGCTTTTCTATAATTTTGAAATCTTTCTAAATAAAATGCCTCAAACACTATGCTCCCTGTTCTTATCTGAAACCCCAGTGAATGAAAGAAGTTACAGAAGAAGACTCCAGCCACCTTCCTGAGCTGTCTTGAACTCTGTCTCCATGGTTAATACAGCAGCAATTAAAGAACCAGATCTACTTTTCTTAACGACTCTGAAGAAATAAATTCACAGCTTCTGTGACAAGTGTCACATGACGTGGTGCTTCTTGAACCATAATGTGCATGATTCACTCGTTTCAGAAAGAAAGAAAACAATATAGGGTACATGCTAATATCCATATAAAGAAAGGCATGGCATCAGAGAATGAATAACTAATGTCTGTGCTTTAAATTAATTTTCATTTTTTGACCATATTCCAAACATCCCAAATAGATGTTTTTACTTAAATCTCCACCTTGCAAACTGACTTGAATCTTCTTATGCACAGGCACATAAACACAGATGCTGTAGTTGTAAGCATGACAGGGCCATACATTTGAGGCCAAGAAGGCTTGGGCACCACTAGTGATCCTCAAAGGAAGAGTCACACTCTGTGAGGAAACTCAGGCTAACACCCAATTTTTTTTGCAAAAAATCCTATTTTTGGTGGTAAATTAAATGTAAATTCTTACTGCCTGACATTGAAAAGCATTTGTGTCAAAATAAGAAATGTCCATATCTGTAGAGAAATTTTATAAGAATTTATTTGAGTCAGACTGATTACATAAGGTGAATAAGATCTCAAATGCTCCAGGAAGTGACAGTTTTGCGGTTTCTTTTATTCATTTGAAATTAAGGAGGAAACATAAGAAAGATTACATAAACATGGAATAAAGCAAGGTGGGTATTGGATTACATAATAATTAAGATTATGTGTTTTCTTGAGGATGGTCCACTTTAGAAGGATAAGACCTAAAAGGGACCTTTTCAAAGGTGACTTAAGCTAGATGCACAGAAAAAATGACCAGGGCCTGCTTAGGGTAAAAATAAATTTTTACTAAAGAAGTTTTATACCTGGGGAGTGACTACCCACTATGACCTCCCCAGTTAGAAATTTATGACCAGATCACCCTGTGGGATTACTTTGCATAGAATTCATTTTTTATCCACGGTGGTGCACACATTGGAATTACAGTTTTCTGTTCATGTCACTTTCTCTCCTAGTTCATGTTTGTCTGTGGCCTTCTAATATTTGTAGGGGTTCATTATGAGTTGCCCTATACACAGGTTATTCTGAACCAAAGACAGCCAAGACCTTGCAGGCTCAAGGGAAACTTTTGCTACCTCTTTACTACCTAGAAGAATTTGAATTAGTGGTCTTTCCCATAATAATAGATTATCAGAGATTACATTTTTGACCTATCTGTAGTGCAGGGCATACTCCTAATTATGAATATCCATCTGCTCTGTTTATCATCCTTTGAATGACTTTCTCGTTTCTGAAGCCCAAGGCACCTTACCTGATCCTTAGCTTAGAAGGTCATAATGTATATACCTCATTTTCCCTTTCTGTCTTTAACCTCTCCTGTATGAGAGATCTTTGACTCTCTCATATATTCAGAGTTCTCATACACATGTATGTAACTAAATTTGGTCATTTTCTCTTGTTAATCTGTCTCATGTATATTTAATTATTAAGCCAACCTAAAAAACCTAGGAGGATAAAAGAAAGTTTCTTTGTCCCCCATAATGAGTACTGGGAGCAGGATACTCACTGCGCAGCATGAAGCTACTGTAGTAAAACAAACAAACAAACAAACAAACAAAAACTTAACACTTCCAGCATATTGGCAAAGGTGAGAATTCTTACAAAGTCAGACTTATGGATCTCTACCTGCAGAGTTCAGTGAAAGCAAAGTGGTAAAAGCCATTTTTCCCATTTCTAAATTTAGATTCTCAAGAGAAAATACTTGTGAAACTAGTTCCTTGGCCTTAGCAACACTTGGTTATTTGGTATGAGTACTCACTGGTTTTAGTAATTCAGTTTCTCTCTTGGCTCCCTCTGCCTGGTGTCTTTCCTCCTATTTTGTTTTATGTCTTGAGAGTTTGGCCTTTATGAACAATGAATATATTTTCTCTGGTCTTCACCATCAGGAAGGTACACTTATGTGGTGCATCTTGTAGTCATTTGAATAGGTTGGGGTTCCAAGTCTTAGTTAAGCCATAAAAGCCTTATTGGTACTCTTTGTCTAGCCATGCCAACTCTCAGAGGAGTTTGCCATAAATAACCATACATATAAAGAGGTTTTATCATCTCAACATTTGTTGCCTTTAACTAATTAATTAATTAATTTGTTTGTTTGTTTATTTATTTATTTTTAGACAAAGGGGAAGGGAGGGAAAAAGAGAGGGAGAGAAACATCAATGTGTGGTTGCCTCTCACGCATCCCCTACTGGGGACCTGGCCTGCAACCCAGGCACGTGCCCTGACTGGGAATGGAACCAGTGACCCTTTGGTTCGCAGGCCAGCACTTAATCCACTGAGCCACACCAGTCAGGGCTTTGTTTTCTTTTAATACTAGAATAATTCCATTCCAGCAGTGCCTACCTGCTGCAACAAATTGTCAGGTTAATGGCTGGAGGCATCTCAAAATTTTGTAGAAGATAGGAGCTACACCATCCTTACCACCTGTGCAAAAAAGGTCTTTGTTTTCTCTATTTTCTTTCTCCGTTGGTTAAGCCATAAAGGGCTTATTAATTTGAGTTGCCATTAAGATCTTCCTCATTAAGGTCAGATGATAGATTCTTTGAATTAAAAAAAAAAACTTCTAAATTAAAAAGTTTTTCTTTCTTAGTTCTCATGTGCTTATAATGGCTAGTCATTAAGAGTCCCTTATTAGTAAAATAGAATGAGAAATTAGAACAAAAATCAAAGTCCCCTCAGATCCTTTCCTGTTTACCTTTATACATTTGCAAATACTGTAAAAAAAATCAGAACATTGAAATTAAAAGTGCCCTGCACTTAAGAAGAAAAAATAAATAAGTGCAAAAGAATGACAAAACTCTTACTAAAGACAGTCTAAAAATTTTGTGTCTGAAGAACTCATCTTGCTAACTATCAGGTTGGGAGCTCCAAAACATGGTCAGGCAGAAATGTGAGCTAAATTTTATTTATGGCTAGTGTAACCAGGCAACAAGAGGTCTGCCACTTGCCACCTTGTATATTCATAACATGCAGATGTGTGGGGAAATAAATGTTTTTATTAATAGCATTTTCAATTTCAGAGGGCTAGGAACATTCCTGCTCCAAGCTAACCTCATCCTCAAAGCACAGAAATTCCTCTATTCCCAGAGAAATTAAAGTCCAAAACCAAACCCAGAAGTTCCCCATCATCCTTATCTGTAGCTCAAGACTGTTAGCTGAATGAGTCTCTGTCTCTCCAGCTCCAGGTCTTCTCTCTCTCTGGTGCCAGAGTCATTGCTTTGTAGCAGCTAGCTTTCTTGCAGGGCCTGAGGTGCACTGCCAGACGACTCCAGATGGTCATGCAAGGGAAGCTTCATTAGTGAGGAACTCCCCAGCTCACAATTTTTTGTGCTGCTCTCAGTATCTATGCACTGCTATCAAGGTAAGAGAGTGGAAGCTACACAATGTCCCAAGGGCTGGCACCCAGTGAGGCACACATCCCAGCATGGGACCCTGTGTCCCAAAGCTTGCTGCTGACTGTTTGACTGTGTATGTGTGTATGAGAATATATTTACTGATGATACATATAATAAGATGTTAATTTTTAAAATATATAAAGAACACATATACCTCAACACTAGGAAGACAAACAATCCAATTTAAAAATGGACAAAGAGGCTGACTAGACATGTCTCCAAAGAGTTCATACAAATGGTCAATAGGCATATGAAAAAATACTAAAAGTGACAATCATCAGGGAGATGCAAATTAAAACCACAATAATATATCACCTCACACTTACCAGAATGGCTACCATCAATAAATCAACAAACACCAAGTGCTGGCAAGGATGTGGAAAATCGAGAACACTAGTGTACTATTGGTGGGATGACAAACTGGTGCATACACTGTGGAAAACAATGTGGAGCTTCCCAGCAGTTCCAGTTCTGGGAATATATCCTAAGAATCCCAGAAAATCAACTTGAAAGACTATATGAACCCCTATGTTCATAGCAGAGCTATTTACAATAGTCAAGATATGAAAATATCACGTGTCCATAAGTAGATGAGTGTATAAAAAAGCTGTGGTATATTTACACAATGGAATGCTATGCAGCAGTTAAAAAAAAGGAACTCTTACCTTTTGAGACAACATAAAAGAACCTGGAGATTATTATGCTAACCAAAATAAACCAGTCAATGAAAGACAACTACCATATGATCACACTGGTATGTGATTTTTAATGAACAAAATAAACTGACAAACAAAGACTTACAGGTATGTGGAAAAGTCTGACAACTCTCAGAGTGGAAGGGGGAGGGAGAGACTGAATAAAAGAAGGTGAAAAAGTCCTAGCCAAAATTACATATGCATAACCCACAGACACAGACAACAGTGTTGTGATGGACAGATGGAAGGGGGACCAAAGGGGAGGGGGACATGGACAAAGGGAGGGGAAGAGGATGGTGACATCTGTGATAGTGTAAACAATAAAAATAAAGTTAAAAAATTAAGGCCAAGATTTCTTCTCCAATTAAAAAAAAAAACCAATGGCTTCCAAATCAAATAAAATTAGATACCTTTTTTTTAAATGTTGATAAGAGTGAAACATAGATAAAACAGAAAGAGTCACAGAAATTTCTTCAGCAGGGTGGAAATCTTTATATGGTTATTTTGAAAATTTGAGGAGGTGATTTTTACTCCATTTTATGTTTTTGCTACCTTTCTTGAATATTAATTGACCATAGAGACATGGGTTTATTTCTGGGTTCTCTGTTCTTTTTGATTGATCTATATGTCTGTTCTTATGGCAGTACCAGACTGTTTTGATTACAGTAGCCTTGTAGTATAGTTTGATATTGACTATTGTGATCCTTCTGACTTTGTTCTTCTTTCTCAAAATTGCTGTGGCTATTATGGATCACTTATGGTTCTATATAAATTTTTGAAATATTTGTTCTGTATCTGTGAAATATGTCATTGGTATTTCAATAGGGATTGCATTGAATCTCTAACTTGCTTTTGGTAACATAGATGTTTTGATGATGTTAATTTTTCCAATCCATGAACACAGTATATGCTTCCATTTATTTGTGCCTTCTTAATTCTTTCTTCAGTGTTGTGTAGTTTTCTGAGTATAGCTCTTTTATCTCCTCTGTAAAGTTTATTCCTAGGTACTTTTCTTTTTGTTATTGTTGTTGTTATAACAAACAGGATTTTTTTTCCTGATTTCTGATTTGATATTTCATTGTTGGTGTGCAAGAATGCCTTTGATTTCTGGATATTGACTTTTTATCCCACTGTTTTGCCAAATTCACTTATTAGGTCAAGTAGTTTTTTGGTGGAGTCTATGGGATTTTCTATGTACACAATCATATCATCCACAAACAATGATTGTTTTACTTCCTCCCTTCCAATTTGGGTGCCTTCTTTTTCTTTTTCTTGTCTGATCACTATGACCAGAACTTCCAATACTATGTTGAATAGAAGTGGTGAAAGTGCACACCCTTATCTTGTTCCTGATCTTAGTGGGAAAGTTTTTCATTTTTACGCATTCAGTATAATATCTGATATAGGTTTCTCATATAGAACCTTTATTATGTTGAGGTATGCCCCCTTTATTCTTACTTTGCTAAGTGTTTTTCATCATAAATGGGTGCTGTATGTTATCGGATGATTTTTCCACATCTATTGATATGATTATGTGATTTTTGTCTTTCCTTTTGTTTATGTAATGTATTATGTTTATTGACTTGTGAATATTGTACCATTGTTTCATCCGTGGGATGAATCCCACTTTATGATGGTGGGTTGTCTTTTTAATGTGTTGCTGGACACTGTTTGCCAATATTTTGTTGAGGTTTTTGTGTCTATTTTCATAAATGATATTGGCCTATAGTTTTCTTTCTTTGTTGTATCTTCATCTGGTTTTGAGATTAGGATGATGCTGGCCTCATCGAAAGAGTTTGGGAGTCTTCCCTCTTCTTGGATTTTTTGAAATAATCTGAGAAGGGTGGGGGTTAGCTCTTCCTTAAATGTTTTGTATTATTCTCTCGGAAAACCATCCAGTCTGGGGCTTTTGTGTGTCAGGAATTTTTTGGTTCCTGCTTCAATTTCACCAGCTGTTATCAGTCTGTTCAGGCTTTCTGCTTCGTCTTCATTCAGTTTTGGAAGATTATATTTTACCAGGAATTGTCCATTTCACCCAGGTTTTCAAATTTCTTGGCACATAGTTGTTTGTAGTAATTTCTTGCAATCCTTTGTATTTCTGTGGTATCAGTTGTAATCTCTCCTCTTTCATTTCTGATTTTATTTATTAGGGTCATCTCCCTTTTTGTCTTGATGAGTCTACTTAAAGGCTTGTTGATTTTGTTTCTCTTTTCAAAGAATCAGCTCCTGAAATACCAATTCAAAAGAACCTCTGCACCCCAATGTTCATAGCAACACTATTTACAATAGCCAAGTGTTGAAAGTAACCTAGGTGCCCATCACTAAATGAGTGGGTCAAGAAATTGTGGTACATTTACACAATGGAATACTATGCAGCAGAAAGAAAGAAGGAGCTCATACCATTCGTGACAGCATGGATGGATCTCGAGAGCATTATGCTAAGTGACATAAGTGAGGTGGTGAAAAACAAATGCCATATGATTTCACCTGTAAGTGGAGACTAATCAACAAATGATCAAGTAAAATGTAACCAGAGACACTGAAGTGAAGAGCAAACTGACAGTGAACAGAGGAAAGGAGGGAGGGAAAGATGGGGGGAAACAGGGAAAGAGCTGTCAAGGAACATATATGGGGGACTCAAGGACAAAGACAAGTGGGTTATGAATGAGGGTGGGGGGAGGGATGGGCAGGGCGGTGGAATAGGTGGTAGGGAAATGGACACAACTGTACTTGAACAACAATAAAAAAAAGAAGACAAAAATGCAAAAAAAATAAAAATAAACTATGAAAATTTGAGAGCAAAAAGAAAATGGACATTGATGGGGTTTTAAAAAAGGATTTACTATTACACTATCACAGGCTGAATGGGTCTAACTCACCCTTTGTTTGTTTTCCAACATTAAAGGTCCCCAAACAAGTCTGCTTTATTTACATCAGGTTGGAGAAATTTAACGGTTGCCCAATGTTCGGCATCTCTGGACCACACTGGAAAAAGAAGAGTTGTCTTAGGCTATGCATTAAATACACAAACAGTAATGAAAACAAAAAAAAATCTCATAATTTTAAAGTAAATTTATGATTTTGTGTTAGGCAGCATTCATAGGTATCTTGAGTCACATGCGGCTCAGGTTGGACACCCCTGCATAAGGAAGAGATTACACTAAGAACCTAATCAGCAATTTCTTGGAGTAACAGGTCAGTTAAGTCAATTTAAAGACTGATTACAAGGGCCAGAGTCCCTTGGCTTGATCCCTCAAAGGGAACCCCAAGCCTTTCACTCAGGGGTAGAAAAGAAAAACATCTGGGACTCCTTGATATGGAAATTCATGAACTACATTATGAAAAACTATTGGTGAAACCATGACTCAGACTACAATTAGATTAATAAAATATAGAATATAGAACTGGGATTGATAAGATTACAAAAACCAGAATGTTTAAACAGATTTTATGTTTAAAAAATAGTTATGTCATCTTTACCTGAATGTTTTATGGAATGGATATGTTGTCTGGCTGGTAGCACTTTCCCTACCCAGTATTGTACAAACAAAACATGTTGATAAATTAAGGTATAAATTTATAAGTGAATTGGTATATTTTTAATGAACTTTATGTGAAGTGAATACATCTCTTTTATCTATTTATAGAAATAGCATTGTGCATCACTGAGGGACTGGGACTTTACAGCTGTCAGGGTTTTTTTTTGGGGGGGGGCTTAATTTATTTATTTGCTTATTTATTTTTATCTCCTACAGAGGGAAAGATTCTGGAAAGTAATGGACTTTATACTCACTTGAGTACATGGAATTATTTAATACTGCCAGAAATAATTAGCTTCTCTGAGCTAAAACTTGGTAAGATATTTGAAAAAAAATAATAATTTTTATCAAGATTTATCTTTTAAATAAAGAAATTGGAAAAATTGGAAGCTGAAGGTTCAGAACATGATACAATTTTTAAAGATCTTCTCACCTAATCTAAAATAAAACTGCATACCCAGAGGAAAACAAGAAAATTAGGAATTATGTAGATAGACAGGTGGGTCAACCTATAATGTCAAGTAAGTTACAACCTAAATTTTGAGAGCAATTGTTCTTATCTTACAAATCTTTGCCAAATTTAAATACAGTTCTGAAAGCAATTCAAAACCCACCTATCTTTATCATCCCCAATTCACAAAACTGAGGGGGAAAGCAGGGAAATAAGGGATTTTTTTGAAACACAAACTGCTTCTCTGGCTCCAAACCTTCCTTATCAGAGACAAATACAAATCACATTTTCTCCACAAATATTTATAAGAAAAAGCTTCAGCTAGTCAGTCATTGAATATCTAAGCCATTTTCAAATAAGATAAAATAATAAAACATTAATACTTGAACATAATTTGATCTACCCTTTGTGTATTATTATAAAGAACTAGATATAATTTTGGGTCTAACATGTCTTCTGCCACATTAAAAAAAAAGTTGTGCTATGAGGAAATAGATATTTCAGGAAATTATTAAATTGTGTTGAGAAGCTTGCCAATCTAAAGAATACTGGTATAATAGACAATTTATTATTGCTTATTTCTTAGTCTTCATTAGAAGTGAAGGTTTTTAAAGGTTAAGAATTCTAATATATGTAATAAAAGCTCTAAAATTAATAAAAATAGAATATAAAATTGTGTATATTAAGAATATGAGATTATTCTCAAGGTACTTTCTCTCCATTGGGTATTTTTTTTTTTTTTTTGGTTCAAGAAATGAAAAAAAGGATGTTCTGGTTGTGTTGCCAAACCATAGCATTAGGCTTGAGTGCAGAGGAGATGTTTTTTGTTCTTTTTTTTTTTTATTGTTCAAGTACAGTTATCTCCATTTTCCTCCCACCACTCCCCCCAACCCCACCCATCCCTATCTGCCACCCTCAAGCCTACCTCCCTTTGGCTTTGTCCATGAGTCCTTTAAACATGTTCCCTGATGACCCTCCCCTTTTTTCCACTGTTATTCCCCCCCCTCCCCTCTGGCTGCTATCAGCTTGTTCTTTATTTTAATGTCTCTGGTTATACTTTGCTTGCTCGTTTTGTTGAATAAGTTCCACTTATAGGTGAGATCATTTGTCTTTCACTGCATGGCTTATTTCACTTAGCATAATGTTCTCCAGGTCCATCCCTGCTGTCACTAAGTGTAGGAGCTCCTTTCTTTCTGCTGCATAGTATTCCATTGTGTAAATGTACTAGTTTTTTGATATACTCATTTACTGATGGGCACTTAGGTTGCTTCCAACAGAAGAGATTTTTATGTTACCCAGTTGCAGGCTTCTGGTCTTTTTTTTTTTCCCCCTACTCAGAAGTGGGTGGTTGGGATGCAGTTTGAAATTGTCAAATCAGTGATTTAATGATGATTCCTTGAGAGTGGTAAGGACCATTGCATCCATTCTAAGGATGAAGAAATTAACATACAGGGACCATTTCAAGTTTCACACTGAAAGTCACAAGATGAGACCTTCTCCTCAGTTATTAAAACTAAACTTCATCTACTGAGGATAGTTTTGGATGGAAGACTGATAGAGAAAGAGAAGGTAACTTGTTGAGTTTCTTCCAAAGAAATCTTCCAGTTAGATAACCCAGTTTCTCCCCTTCCTGTACCATGAAATATTTACAGAATATACATTGAAAATAAGTAATAGCAGCCTGAAAAATTCATTCTGTGTAGAGATCACTGAGTTAGAAAGAGATTAATCTAAATATATGCCATCTCAATTAAATTAAATAAGAAAGGGGGTAAATAAACCTAAATTGGACTTTTCTATATTACACATAGGTGTGTATACATACATACCAGGGATATATACATATCATAAGTACATGATATATTTGGCTTTTTCAAAAGATGAGATATGGAGATGTGTTTTCATTAATGAAAATGAAGTAAATATTGTTCAAATTATTTCTGAAAGAACAAGAGACAAACTTAAACACTGAAATTTATATAAATGTTATAAAAATAGAATCCTGGGAAATTAAATTTATATGTAGTCAACTTAAATAAGATTGAAATAAATTTAATCAAGCAAGTGAATTTAAGTATGAAAAGTTGATGCAAATTTAGAGTTATGTTCTTTCTCTCTGATAAAAGGACAGCTTTTTTTAACTATTGGTTTTGCTACTAATAAGTATTATGAAAAAAATTTTTTAATAGAAAGCCAAGATTCTATTTTATTAAAAAATTTTGTTTCATGTTATCTTAATCAGATTATTGATTATTTAAGAAAACAATTTTGCTAACGATTATGTAAATTTTTTATTTGCCTTTGGAATCTTTTGTCTCTTTGATTAAATGGGTAATTTGCATTGTTTCATAATGACTTATAATCTAATTTAGTCAAATGTCCAAATCTTTTATATATTTGGACAAACTTCCCAATATTCATATTATAAATAAAGTCTTGACCTAGGGATGACTTTGAGGTATTTGAGAAGGGACCCTAGAACAACTTCTTTCCTTTATTCCCTTCCTCCCTGCACCCCCCTTCCTCCAGTGTCCCTTCCACCCTCAGTTCATGTCCATGGGTTGTACTTAAAACTTCTTTGGCTTCACCATTTCCTATACTATTCTTAACCTCCCCACATCTATTTTGTACCTACCATTTATGCTTCTTATACCCTGTACCTTTTCTTCCATTCTCTCCCAACCCTTCCCCACTGCTGATAAACTTCCATGTGATCTCCATTTCTATTTCTGTTCTAGTTGTTTGCTTAGTTTGTTTTTGTTTTTATGTTCAGTTATTGATAGTTGTGTTTGTTGTCATTTTAATGTTCATAGCTTTGATCTTTTTCTTTTTCTTAGATAAGTCCCCTTAACATTTTATGTATTAAGGGCTTGGTGATGGTGAACTCCTTTAACTTTATCTTATCTGGGAAGCACTTTATCTGCCCTACAATTCTAAATGATAGCTTTGCTGGATAGAGTAATCTTGGATGTAGGTCCTGGCCCTTCATGACTTTGACTTCTTTCCAGATCCTTCTATTTTTTGCCTTCTTTTTTTATTGTTGTTCAAGTACAGTTGTGACCATTTTCCCTCCACCACTCTCCCTGTCCCCCCCATACCCTCCCCTCACCTTTGATCCCAACACATCTTGGCTTTGTTCATGAGTCCCCCACTTATGTTCCTTGACAGCCCTTTCCCTGTTTCCCTCACCTTCCAGCCTCCTCTTCTCTGTTCACTGTCAGTTTGTTCTTCACTTCAATGTCTCTAGGTGTATTTTACTTGCTCATTTGTTCTGTTGATTAGTCTCCACTTACAGGTGAAATCATATGGTATTTATCTTTCACCACCTCACTTATGTCACTTAGCATAATGCTCTCCAGGTCCATCCATGCTGTCACAAATGATATGAGCTCCTTCTATCTTTCTGTTGCATAGTATTCCATTGTGTAAATGCACCACAATTACTTGACCCACTCATTTAGTGATGGGCACCTAGGTTACTTTCAACACTTGGCTATTGTAAATAGTGCTACTATGAACATTGGAGAGCATAGGTTCTTTTGAGTTGGTGTTTCAGTATTGTTAGGGTATAATCCCAGCAGTGGAATCACTAGGTCTAAGGCAATTCTATTTTTAGTTTTCTGAGGAAATTCCGTATTGTTTTCCACAATGGCTGAATGAGTCTGCATTCCCACCAACAGTGTATAAGAGTTCCCTCTTCTCCATAGTGTCACTAGCACTTGTTGTTTGTTGATTTGGTTATGATGGCCATTCTGTCTGGTGTGAAGTGGTATCTCATTGTAGTTTTAATTTGCATCTCTGATGGTTAGTGATGATGCACATCCTTTCATATGTCTCTGTGTTCTTTGTATGCCGTACTTGGACAAGTGTCTGTACAGGTCCTTTGCCCATTTCTTAATTAGGTCATTTGTCTTCCTAAAGTGGAGTCATATGAGTTCTTTATATATTTTGGACATCAAAATCTTGTCTGAAGTATCATTGGCAAATATATTTTCCCATACTTTTTTCCCTTTTCATTTTGCTGATGTTTTCTTTAGCCATGTAGAAGCTTCTTATTTTGACGAACTCCCACTTGTCTATTCTCTCCTTTATGTCCCTTGCTCTAGGGAACATATCAGTGAAAATACTGCTGCGTGGAATATCTTATATTTTCACGCTTATGCTTTCCTCTAGGACTTTTATGGTATCATGACTTATATGTAAGTCTTTCACCCACCTTCAGTTTAATTTTGTGTATGTTATAAGTTGTAGATCAAGTTTCATTTTTTTGCATGTAGCTGTCCAGATCTCCTAAAACCATTTGTTGAAGAGACTATTGTTACTCCATTTTATTCTCATGCCCCCTTTGTTGAGTATTAATTGACCATAAAGACATGGGTTTATTTCTGGGTTCTCTATTCTGTTCCATTGATTTATGTGTCTGTTCTTATGCCAATACCAGACTGTTCTGATTATAGTAGGCTTGTAGTACAGTTTGATATCGGGTACTGTGATCCCTCCAACTTTGTTCTTCTTTCTCAAAATTGCTGCAGCTATTCAGGGTCATATATGGTCCCACATAAATTTTTGAAATGTTTCTTCTATATCTGTGAAATATGTCATTGGTATTTTAATAGACATTGTGTTGAATCTATAAATTGTTTTGGGTAGTATGGACATTTTGATGATATTAATTCTTTCAATCCATCAACACAGTACATGCTTCCTTTAATTTGTATCTTACTTAATTTCTTTCTTCAGTATTGTACAGTTTTCTGAGTATTGGTCTTTTACTTCCCTGGTAAGGTTTATTCCTAGGCACTTTATTTTTGTTGTTGTTGCTGTAGTGAATGGGATTTTTTCCTGATTTCTAATTCTGATATTTCATTGTTGGTGTACAAGTATGCCTTCAAGCCTGAATATTGATTTTGTATCCCACTGTTTTGCCAAATTTATCTATTAGGTTGCAGTTTTCTGGTGGAGTCTATGGGTTTTTCCATCACCTTCTTGCCTGTAAGGTTTCTTTTGAGAAATCAGCTGACAGTCTTATGGGAACTCCTTTATAGGTAACTGTCTTGTTTTCTCTGGCTGCTTTTAAGATTCTCTCCTTATCTTTAATCTTGGATACTGTAATTAAGATGTGCCTTGGTTTGTGCTTCCTTGGGTCTAACTTCTTTGGGACTCTCTGAGTTTCTTGGGCTTCCTGGAGGTCTATTTCCTTTGTCACAATGGGGATATTCTCCATTACTTTTCCAAATAAGTTTTCAACACCTTGCTCTTCTTCCGCTTCTGATATGGCTATGATTCAGATGTTGGAGTGTTTAAAGTTGTCCAGGAGTTCTGAAGCCTCTCCTCATTTTTTTTAAATCTTGTTTTTACATTCTGTTATGGTTGAATCTTTATTTCTTCCTTCTTCTCCAAATCATTGAGTTGAGTCCCAGTTTCCTTCCCTGTATATTTTGCTTTATTTCACTTTGCATAGCCCTCACTTTTTCCTCTATTTTGCAACCATACTCAACAATTTCTGTGAGCATCCAGATTACCTATGCTTTGAAATCTACAGCTGACAGGTTGGCCACCTCTTCATCACTTAGTTCTATTTTTGGAAATTTGATCTGTTCTTTTCTTTGGGCCACATCTTTTTGTCTCTCATGTACCTTTCATGTTGTAAGGGGCAGAGCGTTGGTTATATTCCAGGGCAGGGCAGCCCACATGTTCCTTTGTGGTGCTGTATGTGGAGAAGAGGTCCAAAAGGGGAGAATGCTGCTTAGTCAGTTTTTGGTGATTTTCAGTCACTTTCACCACTACCCACAAGCAAATTGGGCTGTTTTGGTGCTGATTCATGTGTGGGTGAGTTTGCGTATGCTCGAGGACCATGAGGTCTTTTCCAGCGAACTCTCCAATGGGGCTGGGAGTTTCTCTCACCTCCACACCCCCCAGAGATTTTTATAACCACAGGTTTGGAGGCTTTCTTTTTCCGCACTGAAACCATGGGTTGTGTGGTCTGTCTCGCTCCCCTATTTTTCCTCCCCATTTATCCACATGCAAATGTGGGACCACGAGATGCCATCTCACCAGCCTAGTCCTCCAGGCACCATCTTGCTAAGTCCCCTCCACCCCAGCTTCCCATCGCCATCTCCTCCCTTCTTACCAGTCTGGATTAATGTTTCTTCTTTGACTCCTTGGTTGTTGGACTTCCATACAGTTCATTTTTCTAGCAGTTCTGGTTGTTTTTTGTTTTTAAATTTGTTGTCCATCTTCTGGTAGTGCACGGAGGCAAAGTTTACCTGCCTATGCCTCCATCTTGTCCAGAAGTTGATTGTCTTGGACCCTGGAACAATTCTAAAGACTTGTTTTATCTCCTTGCATAATAGAAATTTTAAACTAATTAGATGTATTTGGTGTGTTAAATTACATGGGAAGACTTGTAGAATAAGTGATGAAAATATCTAAGGGACATTGTGTAAGTAAACAATGATTGTAAGTTATATAAATAGTTGGGACTATGGAAAACCCAAGGCAGCTAATTGACTTTTCAAGGTTGCATTGTAATCCCCATTTTCCCCCAGTTTTTGCATTCCTTCATCTGCCATAGTACTTTTAAACTGGGTTTCATTCAACTACCATTAAATATGGGTTATCAATATACTTTTGTTGTTCTGTGTATGTTTTCTGAATGGATTAAAACCTTCACCTTCCACAAGGTTGATGCACTCACAGTGACAAAAAAATTGTTTGAAAATGTGTTACCCTCTTAGTGTATACCTTCCACAATCTCTAGTGATCAAGGTATGCATTTCACTATACAAATTATACACAACTTGACAGACAACTTTGTAAACATCTTGGAATTATAACTGACCCTATTACCCTCAGTTATTAGGCTATGTTGAGAAAACTACTGAAAAAATTGTATTCTAGAGAATAAAATTTAGTTACATGGGAATAACTGAACATATGAGAATGGTTACAATTTTTATGACTTTTGATGAAACATTGCTGTTCTTTAATTTTATAATTTTACAGACATAAAAAAAATTTCCTTAAGCCAGCAATGACAACAATTTGGTAAATTACAACTTTATAAGCATAATTGTAACAGTGTTTTAATTTTTTTATTATTATTCTGTTACAGTTATCTCAATTTTCCCCCTTTGTACTCCTCTGCCCACCTCACCTCCCATTCCCACAGTCAATCCCTAAACAGTTGTCCATGTCTGTGGTTCAAACATACATGTTCTTCAACTAGTCCATTCCCCTTCTTTCCACCATTATCTCCCTCCCCTCTGATCACTGTCAGTCTGTTTCATATTTCCATGCCTCTGATTCTATTTAGATCATTAGTTCATTTTTGTTCATTAGGTTCCTCTTACAGGTGAGATAATACAGCATTTGTTTTTTACTGTGTAGCATATTTCATTTAGCATAATATTCTCCAGTTCCAGCCGTACTGTTGTGAAAAGAAGGCATTCCTTATTTCTTTCTGCTTCATAGGATTCCATTGTATAAATGTACCAAAGTTTTTTGATCTACTCATTTACTGATGGGCACTTAAGCTGTTTCCAGCACTTGGCTATCGTAAATAGCACTGCCATGAACATAGGGGTGCATAAGTACTTTTGAATTGGTGTGTCAGGATTTTTAGGTAGTATCCCCAGCAAGTGGAATCCCTGGGTCAAAAGGCAGTTGCACTTATAGTTTTTGATGATTTTCCATTCTGTTTTCCACAGTGGTTGCACCAATCTGGATTCCCATGAACAGTTCACTAGGGTTCCATTTTCTCCTCATCTTCACCAGCATTTATTGTTTGTTGATTTATTAATGATGGACATTCTGACTGGTGTGTGGTGATATCCAATTTTGGTTTTAATTTGCATCTCTCTGATGGCTAGTAATGTTGAGCATCTTTCCATATGTCTAATGGGCCCTCTGTATGTCCTCCTTGGAAAAGTGTTTGTTCAGGTCCTTTGCCCATTTTTTAATTGTCTAATCTGTCTTTCTGGTGTTGAGTCATATGAGTTCTTTATATATTTTGGAGATCAAGACCTTGTCCAATGTATCATAGGTAAAAATGTTCCTTTCTACAAGTCAGTTCCCTTTTTCTTTCACGGTGGCTTCTTTGGCCATGCAGAAGCTTTTTAAATTGATGTAGTCCCATTTATTTATCTTTTCCATTATTTTCCTTGCCCTAGGAGATATATCAGCAAAAATATGCTGTGTAGGATATTTGAAATTTACTGCCTGTATTCTCCTCTAGCACTTTTATAATGTCATTATTTATAATTAAGTGTTTTATCCATTTTGAATTTATTCTGGTATATGGTATAAGTTGGTGGTCTAGTTTCTTTCTTTTATTTTTTTTGCATGTACCAACACAATTCTCCCAACACCATTTATTGAAGAGACTATTTTTACTCCATTTTATACTCATACCCTCTTTATCAATTATTAATTGACCACAGAGACATGAGTTTATTTCTGGGTTCTCTATTCTGTTCCATTGTTCTATATGTTTGATCTTATTCCAGTACCAGGTTGTTTTGATTACAGTAGCCTTGTAATATAGTTTGTTATCAAGTATTTGTAACCTCCTACTTTATTCATCTTTATCAAAATTTCGGAGGCTATTCGGAACCTTTTTTGGTTCCATATAAATTTTTGAAATATTTTTTCTAGATCTTTTACGTATGTCATTGGTATGTTTTTACAAAGAACAGTAGTTATTTGTTTTTTATTGTTGTTTAATTATAGTTGTCCCCATTTCCCCCCATTACTCTCCCCTGCTCTAACCAAACCCCACCTCCCACACTCAATCCCTCCCCCTATTGTCTTTGTTCACTCTTCCTTTATACATGTTTCTCAACTTGACTCATCCCCTTCTTTCTCCCATTATCACCCTCCTCCCTTCCATCTGGACCCTGTCAGTTTGCCATTAATATTTTAATAGGAATTATATTGAATCTATAGAGTGCTTTGGGTGATATGGGTGAAATGATGTTAATTTTTCCAAACCATGAGTATAGTATATGCTTCCATTTATTTTATCCTTCTAAATTTCAATCTTCAGCATTCTATAGTTCTTCGAGTACAGGTCATTTACCTCCTTGGTTAGGTTTATTTCTACATAAATTATTTTCTTTGTTGCTACAGTAAATTAAATATTTTCCTAGTTTCTCTTTCTGATATTTAATTGTTAGTGCATAAAAATGCTCTCAATTTCTGAATATTGACTTTGTATCACACTTATTTGCCAAATTTACTTATTAGGTTGAGTAGCTTTTCAGTGAAGCCTATAGGGTTTTCTGTGTACACTATCATGTCATCTGCAAACAATGACAGCTTTATTTCCTTCTTTCCAACTTGGATGCTTTTTTTAACTTTCTGATCACTATTGCTAGAATTTCTGATAATATGTTGAATAAGAGTGGTGAAAGTGGACATTCTGGTCTTGTTCCTGGTCTTATTGGGAAAGCTTTTAGTTTTTGCCTGTTGAGTATAATGTTAGCTGTAGGTTTCTCTTACATGGCCTTTATTACATTGAGGTATGCTCCCTCTACTCCCATTTTCCTGAGTGTTTTTATCAAAAATGGGTGCTGTACTTTATCAAATGCTTTTTTCCTGCATATATTGATATAATCATGTGACTTTTGTCTTTCTTTTTGTTTACGTGATGTATTACGTTTATTGAGTTGTGAATATTGTGCCATTCTTGCATCCCTGGGATGAAACCTACTTGATCATGGTGTATCATCTTTTTAATGTATTACTGGATGCAGTTTACCAATATTTTGTTGAGGATTTTATCATCTATGTTCATCAGTGATGTTGGCTTGTGGTTTTCTTTCTTTGTTGTTCTTGTTATCTGGTTTTTGGATTAGGATGATGCCAGCTTCATAAAAAGAGTTTGGGAGTCTTCCCTCTTCTTGGATTTTTGGAAATAGCCTGAGGAGGTTAGGGGTTAGCTTTTCCTTAAATGTTTTGTAAAATTCTCCTGTGAAATCATCCAGTCCAGGGCTTTGGTGTACCAGGAGTTTTTTTATTACAGCTTCAACTTCACTAGCTGTTATTGGTCTATTCAGGCTTTATGCTTCTTCTTAATTCAGTTTTCAAAGACTATATATTTCAAGAAATTGTCCATTTCTCCCAGGTTTTCATATTTCTTGGCATATAGGTTGTATAGTAACTTCTTACAATTGTTTGTATTTCTGTGGTATTGGTTTTTACTTTTCCTTTTGTTTCTAACTTTATTTATTTGGGAACTCTATGTTTTTTTCATGATAAGTCTGGTTAAATGGTTGTCAATTTTGTTTATCTGTTCGAAGAACCAGTTCCTGGATTTACTGGTCCTTTTAATTGTTTTTTTAGTCTTTATGTCATTTAATGCTGCTCTGTTCTTGATTATTTTCTTCCTTCTACTTGCTCTGGGCTTTGTTTGTTGTTGTTCCTCTAGTTCTTGTAGATGTAGTGTTAGGTTATTTATTTGAGATTTTCCTATCTTTATTAGGTAGGCTTGTATTGCTATGAACTTTCCTCTCAGGACTGCCTTTGCTGTGACCCATAGGTTTTGGGTTATTGTGTGTTCATTTTTATTTGTTTCCAGATACTTTTAAATTTCTGCCTTGATCTCATTTTTACCCGTTCATTATTTAATAACATTTTATTTAGTCTCAATATAGTTAAATATTTTTTAGTTTGTCCCTTGAGTTTGGTTTCTAGTTTCAAGCCATTGTGACCCAAGAATATGCTTGATATGATTTCATTTTTTTTAATTTGTCTAGGGTTGTTTTGTGATCTACCATGTAGACTATTGTTGAAAATGTTCTATGTACATTTGAAAAGAATGTATATTTTGCTTCCTTGGAGTGAAAGGTTCTTTATATACCAATTAAGTCCATTTGATATAGATTGTCTTTCAATATTACAAGATCCTTGCTGATTCCTTGTTTGGAAAATCATTACGTTATTGACAGCATGACAATAAAATCCCATACAATGACAGTGTCGCTATCAATAGCTTTCTTGAAGTTCTCCCAGATTTTCCTTATATATTTAAGTGCTCCTTTGTAGGTTGCATAAATGTTTACAAGGATTTTATCCTCTGTTTGTACTGCTCCCTTTAGTATTATGTAGTGATTTTCTTTGTCTCTTTTGATGGCCTTTGTTTTGAAGTCTATTTTGTCTGATGTAAATATTCCTTCCCCAGCTTTTTTAAAATGTTTATTTGATTAGAATTTTTTTTTGTATCCCTTCAGTTTTAGCCTATGTAGATCTATTGTTATGAGGCAGGTTATGTTTTCCTGTCCATTCAGCTACACCATGTCTTTTGATTGGAACATTTAATCCATTTACATTTAAGGCTATTAATAGGTACTTATTCTTTGAATTTTTTCCCGCTTGTACTTGTGTTCCTCTCTCTCCCTCTCTTTTTCTTTATTTTCTTAAAGCAGTCTCTTTAGCATCTCTTACAATGCTGGCTCCATAGAGATGTACTCTTTTAGTATTTCTCTTTTATATGGGAAGTTCTTTACTCCACCTCCCATTTTAACTGAGAACATTGGGTGTAGAGCAATCATTGTTTCAGGCACTCACTTTTCATTACTGGAATATTCTTTTGTCATTCCTTCTGGTTTGTAATGTTTCTGTTGAGAAGCCAGAGACTGCCTTATCAGATTTCTGTTATATGTTACTAGATGTTTCTCCATGACTGCATTTAAAATTATTTCTTTGTCTTTAAGTTTTGCCATTTTAATTATGATTTGTCTTGGAGTGGGCTTCTTTTGGTTCATCTTGATTGTGGTCTTCTGTGCTTTCTGTACTTGAATGACTTTTTCCCTTACCAATTTAGGGGCATTTTCTGTCATTACTTTTTCAAACAGGTTTTCTATCCCTTCCTCCTATTTTTCTCCTTCTGGTGTCCACACAATATGAATATTATTACATTCCATGTTGTCCTGCAGCTCCCTTAGACTACGTTCTTTCCTTTGCAGTCTTTTCTTCATTTTGTTGCCCTATCTGAGTATTTTTCTCTACCTTGTCCTCCAGCTTGCTTATTCAATCCTATGTTTCATCTACCCTGATTTTAGTTCCTTCTAGTATATTCTTTATTTCTGATATTATATTCTTAATTTCCTCCAAGTTTCATGGTTTCTATATCTTTTTTCATGCTGAGCTTGAGCCCAGTAATTTTCTTTTTTTTTTAAATTGTTATTCAACTACTGTTGTCCCAATTTTCCAAATATCTTCCTTAGAGTTTCTTGTAGTTTTCATTGAGCTCCTGAGCATCCACTATTTGTATTCTCTATCTCATAAATTATTTACCTCAATTTCACTTAGCACTCTTTCTGGGGAATCCTCCTTTTATTTTGATTGGGGTATGTTTCCTTGTCTCCTTATTTTAGGTGACTCTCCTTGTGTATTTTGCTTATTAGAGTGACCTGCTCTGACAAACTGTCCTATTTGGGTGGTCTTCTATGTTGGGAGACCTGTGGGACTCAGTAGTGCAGTATCCTTTATCTCCTGAAATGGATACTCTTAGGATGCTCTTTATGCCATTTATGTGGGCTCTCTTGTTGTAATTGGGTTTTGGTTTTTTGTGTCATTCTTTGGTAGATTCTTCCATCTGGCTGGCTAAGAGTCACACTGCCACCACATCTTGTATGCTGTTGTACAGGTGCTTCCAGAAAAAAACAAAACAACCCAAGAAGACAAAACCCACACCCAAAACAATTACCACTCCCACAATCATACTATAAACAATAAATGAGCAAATATTATTAAAAGTGGAAATAGATAAACACTATTATAAGAAGGGAAAAATGAATATGAGATGGCTAATAAAAATAACAATTTTGAGAGGATAAAGGGAGATATATTGAGTAAGTAATAGCAACAAGGCAAAGAAATAAAAAATACATAATTTGGATCATAAATAAAAAGGGAGGAAAGAAGATAAAATGGAGTAAGAAAAGGAAAAGACTATAATATGAGACATTAAAAAAATTTTAAATAGTGAAAAAAATAGAAACAAAATTGAAGTAAAATTTCCACCACAGAAATATCAATGACAAATGAGCAATGATTAAAAGAGAATAAGAAGGAGAAAGAAAGAAAAAAAAACTTATGAGATGTCTAAAGAAAAGAAAAGAGTTTTTTGGTAATAGAGGGAGAAGAAACAATAAGAGTAAGGAATGAAAACCAGGCTAAGAGAGAGAAAAAGTAAAATTTAAAATGAAAAAAATAAAGGGCAAGGGAAAGGAAAAATTGAGTAGGAGAGGAGAACAGTAAAATTTGAGATTTGAAATAAAAAAATAGTGAATATCTGGAATAAATTGAAGAAATGCAACAACAGCCACTATATCAACAACCAATGAGTAAAGGTTAACAAGGGTGGAGAGAGAATAAGGATATTATAAGATTCTGAAAAACAATGTGAGGTGACTAATGACAAGAAAACTGGCTTTGGGAGGCTGGAGGGAGGGGGAATAGTAAGAGTATGGAATAGAAAAAAGTCATAGAAAGAAAAAAAATAAAATTTAAAACAAAAATAAGAGGAATTATAAAGGGGCAAAATAGAGCAAGAGAAGGGAAGAGTAATATATAAGATATGAAATAAACTGAAATAAAAATAGTGAAATAATAGGAATAAACTTGAAGAAAACGAAAAAATGTTAAAAAGCTATACAGGAGAAAAAATAATGAAAGTAATAAAAAAAGACCAAGTAGAATTCATCTCAGCAGATTCTAGAGTTTGGCACTGTCTTGTTTCTGGACCTGACCCTGATAATGCCTGATGGTGTCCTAGTCTAACCCTAGGCCACCTGTTTGAGACTACAACTGATCCACAGTCTCTGGCTATCTCCTTCCAACTTGACTGGTGCCCCCTTTCTGCCATGCTGGTTTTCCATCAGCATAAGGTCCGGGAGTGGTTCATCTAATATCTGAAGGCACCACCAGTTCCACCCCCACCTGCCTCCAGAGGGGACCTCTGGTGTGATTGGGAGGGTGGAACCCTTGGGTCACACCCAGGGAACACTGGTTCAGTCTTCAGAGAAGGTGGTGGGAATATTTCCACACTCCTTTGCCACACATCTTGATCTGTCCCGGATTATTTACAATAACATATGGTTTCTGGTGAATTAGCTGTTTTCTGTGAGAGAGCAATCTGTGTAAAATGGGCAGTTCTTCCTGCTTGGTGATGACAGTAGTTCTGTATAAGAGCTGAGACTAGGCAGGGTCCTGAACACCCCTTGTTGCACCTGTCTCTAATCTCTCTTTTCTGCTGGTTTCAGTGGATCTGGGCCCAAGGAATCAGTGTATCTTGTAGTGTTAGAAAGAGCCCTTTCATAATTTCTCCTTCTTACCCCTGTGGATATGCATCAAGCAGGGGTTCCCTGAGCCTAGCCTCACTGATCTGCAGAGCCTGCAATTCCACAGGTGTGGATTGGGCATACCTTCCTGTGAGGGTGCCTGCCTGACTGCAATGACTCTCAGGTATTGAGCTTCTAGATATCTGGTCTCCAGCCTTCCTTTTTTGCAGAAGACTCATACCCAAACTCTCCACTCTGCACAGTCCCTTGCTCACTAGCCATGCTAGGTCAGGTCCCACAGTCCCTCCAGTGTGACACTTTCTCTTCATCCTGCACAGCTGGATTCAGTGGGACCAAATTGAACTTTCACTCTGGTTTCTTTGTTCACAGAGCCACTGCACACATATATGTGCAGAAGTATAGGGTCCCTGCCAAGTCTCAAGTCTCATGTCAGCTCCTCTTTTAAAAAGAGTCTCTTATATGGCCCCTAACTGCAGCACCAAGCCCTGGGCTGGTTCTCCATACTCTCCACCTCCCCCAAAACACAGAGTATTTCTCAGTTGTGGCTAACCACAGCCTGACAGTGCCTCCAACAGCTTTATTTTAGATAGTTTTTCTCTGGAACTCTCTCAGACAGTGCCTCCGCTATGGACATGCTGCTCATTGTGTGTGTGTAGCCTTAGTCTCTGCCATGATCTTATGTTCACAATGTAGACTTTCCTATAAGTCAGCTGGGCCACTGCTCAGCTGGCTTGCTGCTGCGCAGCCCAACACCAAGGAATAGACAAGAGTCATACAAAGTAAGTGTGCTATTTACTCAACTTTTATGGAATGCAGGTTCACTCAAAGTAGAACAATATACATTCATATCCTACTCACACTCTGACAATCTAAGAGAAACATACACACACACACACAGACACAGTGATTAGTGGGCAATGTCAAACCCAAGTCCCAGAGTCTCAGTCTGTAGGTCTGGGAGATAGCACAGTGGGCAAGGGAGTCATTAGCATCCTGCAAGGGAGGATCTCCAGAGCCAAGTGGGTGGCAGGGCAAAGTCCTCACTCTAGCAGGTCAGAGCCTCTGGCAGCCAATGCCAAGGGAGATCATCATGGCATGGAGTAGGAGCCTGGTGTATGGAGCTCAGCAGTGGCTTGGAGCCTGCCTCAGTTATACCTTGAAAGTGGTGTACTCCAACCATCTTGGTCTCTTGATAAGTGTCTTAGCACCCCTGAAGGCAGGTGTGAAATTTCTCCAGGAGTCTATCTATGGGTGGTCCCACTCTACAGACATGGCCATTCTGATCATGTGTGCAAACATCTTGAGTGTCTCTCCTTGCCAGATGTGTCTAACATGACTTAGATACCATATTTTTTGTATATAATGTGCTCTCATCTATAATGTACACCCATATTTTGATCCAAACTTTCAGGAAAAAAAAATCTTTCATTTTAATTTTTTAATTTAATTTTTATTTATTCATATTTAGATACTTTTTTCTGTTATAAAGGGATTCCAGCATTTATTTTTGAACATATTATGGTACAATAAGTTTTACGTAACAAATAATTACAAAACACAAAGCAGATACAAGGTACTTCAGGTACTACCCATGTATAATGTTCATTCTTATTTTTCCCTCAAAAATTTGGACAAAAAAGTGAGCATTATACATGGAAAATTGCAGTAGTTTCCCCCTTGAACTAAAGTGCCATGGTTGATTGGCAGCCATCTTGGTTGACATAAGTAACTCTATTTTGTTTTATATACTTTATACTATCTTGATCTGACTGATGCTATTTTATTGTTCCTGCTCTCCAGAGCCTCCCAGACTTTGTATGTCCTTCCAAGTCTGTCCAGATTAGGGTTGGTAGTTTCCTTGTATGGAACCAGGGCCTCATTCCAGGAGGGAAAGGTGTCCTACTTTCTGGACTCAGCTCACATTCTTTCCCCCCTCAATAAAAGTCTTATCTCTTTTCACCTTTTATAAAAAGTGGTTACTTGGGTGAATTATCATGCTTATTGCAGTACTTCTCCAAAGACCTCCTAATGCTCCATACTTGTTATACTTTAACATCCATAGAACACTCCCTTACGGTTTTACTCCATTTCATCTTCACTCAGCTCCTGATGTGGGAGTTGTGAATACCAGTAAACTTATAGGTGGAGAGAACCCCCCAACAAAGGACTCACTAACAGGAAAATCCCAAGTTCGAGAAGAAACATAATGCAAATGGAAGAAAGGGTAAACCTAGAGCATCCAGACAAGGAGATCAAAGAGACCACAAAGCTGAGTCCCACAGAACTCCTACCACAGAAGTTCACACTACAAAGATAGCTAGCAAGGCAGAGCATGAGGAATCATTGAATCAAACAAAAAGAGTCCCTGAAAACAGGGAGACAAAGAAAGAACAAGCAATTGAAAGGAATAGAAGACACCCCAGTAAAAGTGCTAAATAAAATGGAGGCAAATAAACTACCAGATATAGAATTAAAAAGAATAATGATAAGGCTGTTCAAGGAACCCACAGACAACTACAATGAACTGAATGAAAACTACAACTGTATGAAAAAGGAAATAAAAACCTTAAACAAGAACCAGGAAGAAATGAAGAATATAATTTCTGAAATAAAAAATACACTAGAAGGAATTACATGGAGGTTGGATGAAGCAGAGGACCAAATTAGTGAGCTGGAAGGTGAGGTAGAAAGAAATACCCAGGTAGAGCAGCTGCATGAAAAAAGATTCAAAACGTATGAAGCTACCCTAAGGAAAATGAAAGACAATAACTTGAAATGCAACAAAATGTGAATCTTAGGAATACCAGAAGCAGAAGAAAAGGAGCAAGCACTAAAAACCTTGTTTCAAAAAATAATGAAGAAAACTTCCTGAACCTGGAGAGGGAAAATACCATGGAAGTTCAGGAAGCACAGAGAGTCCCAATCAAGATGAACCCAAATAGACCTATCATAATTAAAATGCTACATCATAATTAAAATGCCAAGTTTTAAAGACAGAGAATTTAAAAGCAGCAAGGGAGAAACAAGGAGTAACAAACAAGGGTGTAAAAATAAGGCTAGCAGTTGATTTCTCCACAGAAACAATGCAAGTCAGAAGGAAATGGCAAGAAATATTCTAAGTAATGAAAAGTAAAGGCCTGAAACCAAGACTACTCTACCCAGCAAAGCTCTCAATTAAAATGGAAGGAGAAATAATGAGTTTCCCAGACAAAATAAGACTGAAAGAATACAAATCTACAAAACCAGTACTGCAAGGAGATGCTAATGGTAATGCTATAAGAAGAGGAAGAAAAGAGAGAGAGAGAAGATGAAAGATACAAAGAGGAAGAATGAATAAGTACTTATCAATAATAACCTTAAATGTTAATGGATTAAATATTCCAATCAAAAGACAAAGGATAGCTGAATGGATAAGAAAATATGGCCTGCACATATGTTGCTTACAGGAGACCCATCTCAGAAAAAAAAGACACAGACTGAAAGTAAAGGGTTGGAAAAAAATATTCTAAACAAATGGGCAGGAAATAAAAAGCTGGGGTAGCAATACTTATATCAGACAAAATAGACTTCAAAACAAAAACCATAAAAGGAGGTACTGAAGGACACTACATAATACACAAGGGAAGAATCCATGAAGAAGATTTAAACATTGTAAATACATATGCACACAACATAGGAGCACCCAAATATATCAGGAAAATCTTGGAGGACTTCAAGAAAGATATAGACAGGAACTTGCATATAGTAGGGGATTTTAACACTCCACTGTCAAAAATGGACAGCTCTTCTAAAAAAAAAAAAAATCAACAAGGATATTGTGGCATTGAACAATGGCCTAGATCAAATGGACGTAACTGATATATATAGAATCTTTCATCCAAAGGAAGCAAAATACACATTATTTTCAAATGCACAGGGAACATTTTAAAAGATAGACTACATGATAGCACACAAAACAAGCCTCAAAAAATTCAAGAAAATTGAAATCATATCACGCATTTTCTCAGAATACAAGGGCCTGAAAGTAGAAACCAACCTCAAGGGAAAAACTCAAAAACACTCAAACTCATGGTGACTGAATAGCATGCTATTAAACAATGAATGCATCAATGCTGAGATCAAAGAAGAAATCAAAAACTTTCTGGAAACAAATGAAAATGAACACACAACTATCCAAAACTGACAGGAGGACACAGCAAAGGTAATTCTGAGAGGTAAGTTCATAACAATACAGGCCACCTGAAAAAGATAGAAACATTTCAAATAAACCACCAAACACATCTACAAGAACTGGCATAACAACAACCAACAAAACCCAGAGCAAGTAGAAGGAAAGAAATAACCAAGTTCAGAGCAGAATTAAACAACACAGAGACTAAGAGAATAATTCAAAGGATCAATAAATCCAGAAACTGGTTCTTCGAATAGATAAACAAAATTGGCAAACCTTTAAGCAGACTCATCAGACCAAATGGGAAGGGACCCAAATAAATAAAACCAGAAATGAAAGAAGAGAGATCACAACTGATATCTCAGAAATACAAAGATCTGTAAGAAATTACTACAAAGAACTATATGCCAAGAAATTTGAAAATCTTGGTAAAATGGACAAATTCCTGGAAAAATGTAATGTTCCAAAACTGAATGAAGAAGCAGGAAGCTGGAACAGACTGAAAACTTCTAGGGAAATCAAAGCAGTAATCAAAAAACTCCAGGCACACAAAAGCCCTGAACCGAATGGTTTCCCAGGAGAACTCTATAAATCACTTAAGGAAAAGCTAACCCCTGTCCTTCTCAGACTATTCCAAAAAATCTAAAAAGAAGGAAGGCTCCAAAACTCTTTTTATGAAGCCAAATCATCCTAATTTCAAAACCAGAAAAAGACACCACAAGGAAAGAAAACTACAGACCAGTATCTTTGAAAAACAAAGATGCTAAAATCCTCAACAAAATATTGGCATGTCATATCCAGCAACACATTAAAAAGATCATCCACCATGGTTAAGTGGGATTCATCCCAGAGATGCAAGGATGGTACAATATTGGCAAGTCAATAAACAAAATATCAACATCACATAAACAATAGGAAAGACAAAAAACACATGTTCACATCAATAGATGCAGAAAAACATTTGACAACATACAGCACACATTTATGATAAAAAACACTCAGCAAAGTGGAGTAGAGGGAGCATAGCTCAGCATAATAAAGGCAATATATGAAAAACCTACAGCCAACATCATACTCAAGAGGCAAAAACTAAAATCTTTCCCAGTAAGATCAGGAACAAGACAAGGGTGTCTGCTTTCACCACTTCTATTCAACATAGTATTGGATGTCCTAGTACAGTGATCAGACAAGAAAAAGAAATAAAAAGCATCCAAATTGGAAGGGAGGAAGTAAAACTCTCAGTGTTTGCAGGTGACATGATAGTGTACATAGAAAACCCCATAGACTCCGCCAAAACCACTCGACCTAATAAGTGAATTTGGAAAAACAGCAGGATACACAGTCGATATCCAGATATCAAAGGTATTTTTGTATACCAACAATGATATATCAGAATCAGAAATCTGTAAAAAGTCCCATTTGTTATAGCAAACAGAAAAATAATGTACATAGGAATAAACCTAACCAAGGAGGTAAATGTTCTGTACTAAGAAAAGTACTGTACACTGAAGAAAGAAATTAAGAAAGACACAAATAAATGGAAGCATATACTGTGTTCATGGATTGGAAGAATTAATATAATCAAAATGTCCATTCTGCCCAAAGCGATATACAGATTCAATGCAACCCCTATTAAAATACCAATGACATATTTTGCAGATATAGAACAAACAATTCAAAAATTTATATGGAACCATAAACAATCCCAAATAGCCACAACTATTTTGAGAAATAAGGACAAAGTCAGAGGGATCACAATACCCAATATCAAACTGGAGTGCAAGGCTACTGTGCTCAAAGCAGTCTGGTTCTGGCATAAGAACAGACACATAGATCAATTGAAGAGGATAGAGAACCCAGAAATAAATCCAAGTCTCTATGGTCAATTAATATTCCACAAAGGAGGCAAAAGCATAAAATGGAGTAACAATAGCCTCTTCAACAAATGGTGTTTGGGAGATCTGGACAACTACATGCAAAAAAATGAAACTCGACCACCAAATTACACCATACACAAAAATAAACTCAAGGTGGATAAAATATTTAAATATAAGTCACAAAACCATAAATGTCCTAGAGGAGAACATAGGTGTGAAAATCTCAGATATTCCACACAGCAATATTTTCACCCATATGTCTGCTAGAGCAAGGGACATAAAGGAAAGAATAAACAAATGGGACTTCATCAAAGTAAGAAGCTTCTGGATGGTTAAAGGAAACATCAGCAAAATGAAAAGGGAACCAATCGTATGGGAAAATATATTTGCCAATGATACATCAGGCAAGGGTTTGATCTCCAAAATATATAAAGAACTGACATTACTCCATGCCAGGAAGACAAACAACCCAATTAAGAAATGGGCAAAGGACCTGAACAGACACTTCTCCAAGGAGGACATATGTAGGGACGAGAGACACATGAAAGGATGCTCAGCATTACTAGCCATCAGAGAGATGCAAATTAAAACTGCAATAAGACTACTTCACACGAGACAGAATGGCCATCATAATCAAATCAACAAAGAAGTGCTAACAAGGTTGTAGAGAAAAGGAAACTCTAGTACACTGTTGGTGGGAATGCAGACTGGTGCAGCCACTGTAGAAAACAGTATGGGATTACCTCAGAAAACTAAAAATAGAACTGCCCTTTTGACAAGCAATTCCACAGCTGGGATTATACCCTAAAAAATCTGGAAATACCAGTTCAAAAGAACCTATGTACCCCAATGTTCATAGCAGCACAATTTACAATAGCCAAGTATCCAAAGCAACCTAGGTGCTCATCAGTACATGAGTGGATCAAGAAACTGGTACATTTACACAGTGGAATACTATGCAGCAGAAAGAAGGAGCTCATACCATTCACGATATCATGGATGGATCTGGAGAGCATTAGGCTAAGTAGAATAAACCAGCAGTAAAAGACAAATGCCATATGATTTCACCTATAAGTGGAGACTAATCAACGGAACAAACAAGCAAGTTAAATGTAACCGGAGACATTGAAGCGAAGAACAAACAGAGTAGAGCAGGGAGAGGAAAACAGGGGGAAAATGAGAATGGTTGTCAAGAAAAGTATATGGGGGACTCACGGACAAAATCAAGGATGTTGGGGTCATGCATTGGGGAAAGTTGAGTGGTCAGGGGGAAATGGACAAAACTCTACTTGAACAACAATAAAAATATTTTTTAAATATTACAGTGCTCTCTGCCCAGCTACCAGCAAAATACTTAAGTCAGACACCTCATGCAGAATCAGTAGTGCTGGTTCCTATATCTTTTAACATTATGTTATATTCATATGGGGAAGTAAAAATAATTTTACTCCCACCTTTCTAAGTTCCTCTGGCTATACTAATAATCAAATTGATATGAGACAGATTAACAGGAGAAACCACCAAATTCATTATGTCTGTACATACAAGAGTTCCATAAGAATATGAGACCAGAGAACAGAACAGACCATTGAGATTCACATACCATCTTGAGCTAAGAGTTGTTGTTTGGGACTTCAAAGACTAGGAAGGCAATTCACATGAAGGTGGAAAAACAAATAATTAGTAAACAAATGTTTTCTGGACCATCTTTAACAATGGGATACAAAAAGAACTTTGATCAAAAGGCCTTGCTGAGTTCTTTATCTATCACACTGAAACTGAAAAAGCCAGTGTTCAAGTTACCTGTCACTACCAGAGCCAATAAGCTGAGACAAGTATTGAATCTTTATGAGTGCTTTATTTAGATGACCAGCAACCTGAGAAGGTGGCGAGTTATGTACCTTAATAGACTGTGTTACATTCCATTTCAAACCAACCCTTTTTATAAAAAGAAGAAAAGTGTAAATAAGGGGTTTGGAATTCAGGGAAAAGTTTAATCAGATAAAAAGCTGCAGCATTCTTTCACCTGATGACCAGTGAATTTTTCTGTGTCCTGGGTGGTGGACATCTCTTCCTGGAGTACAGTGGCTCGGATACCATTTTGATTGGTTGTAGTCCTCATGGGACAAAAAAGGTGGAACTGCTTAAGGTCTCCTGGAGTGGGATGGGTCATACCTTTAGTTCCTGAAACAATAGGATGGGTTTTTTTGCATGCATTAATTACTAAGCTTATTGACTATTGTTAAAACTAAAATTTTCCAACTTTTGAGTCCTCCATGAACACTAGTTCATATTACACTGCAGTTATCTATAATTATAGCTTTATTTCTTATTTAAATTCCTTTTTTTAAGATTTTATTTATTTATTTTTAGAGAGAGGGGAAGAAAAGAGAAAGAGAGGGGGAGAAACATCCATGTGCAGTTGCTTCTACTGCTCCCCCTACTAGGGACCTGGCCTGCAACCCAGGCATGTGCCCTGGCTTGGAACTGAGCCAGCAACCCTTTGATTCACAAGTCAACACTTAATCCACTGAGCTACAGCAGCCAAGGCATATATAAATTCTTTAAGGCAAAGGAGATGGTAAAATTTCTTTCTGAGTCATTTCCTTCTTAAAAATAACCTGCTTAAAATAATATTTCAAAAGGCATGTTTTGGACTGGCAAATTCTGCTTCCCCTCATTAAAAGACTTGTTTATGTGTTTCTCTGCTTGTCAGACCCAGAACTTCTGGAGGTGAGTTTGTACACCTTTAATGTCAGTATCTGACACTATGTGTTCCATGAATATTTACTAAATAAACGAATGAATAAATGACGTAGACATGGAATTGATAAAAATTTTCAGGACATATAAATAGGCACATAGTGGATATAATAAAAATGTGATTTAGGTATAAAGGCTGTAGTAACAGAAAGAAGCAGTCCATCAGGGGTCACCACCCAGGCAGGGTCTCAGGCCCAATATAACAGCATCAAGGACAATTGAACTTGTAAATATTTGCAAATAAAATAAATACAAAATGTTGTTTATACCCACTAGAACTTTTTCCTCATTATTTGGTCCTGAGCGAGTCAGGAATATTTTTTTGGTGAACTATTTGGCAATCTGTATCCAAAATCTCTGTAACCCTAATCCAATAATTTTAATTGTAGGAAGAAAACAATTCAAAATACACACAAAGACTTTTTCCTATGATAGTGTGTAAAATATTTTAATAATAGCATTATATTAAACAACAACATTATATTAAAAAACAACTGGAAACAGCCTAAAAGTCTAGTATTAGAGATAAAATTAAGCTATCAAATAACTTGAGTAGGGAATAAAGCAGAAACTTAGAGGACAATTTACCACCATGAAAAATGTTCCTGAATGTTAAAGATCAAAATCCAATTGAGTGATTTTGAAGATATAAATGACTTTATGAAGTGATTCATGAATTAGGCAGTATAACATTTAACTCCAAGAAGTTGTACAAGATGGAAGGTTTTAACAGGTAGAAAGAAGGTCAGACAAGAAATTTAAAAGAACGGATTATTTCAGGCAAGAAGGTCTTCCCTTAGGGTATGACACAGGATCTTAATAGGCATATTACCTCACTCATGCTTACCAGAAAATTCTAGACCAACCCTTTTAATATTTTACTCCTGGGAGAGGTTGAAAACAAAATTTGGTTAGTTATTAAGTCTTAGTGGGGCATACCAAAAGTAACTCCTTTTTGGGTCTATCGTTTGTTCTTTTTTTAACATGACATAATAATTGAGAAAAAGCAGTATTAAATTAGAGTCATCCTGTGATTTCAGCGTAGTAAACAATAATCAACTGCACTAACATACACACAGATACACAGTCACATGCACGTGTGAAATTCACCTTCCTTATACTTTTTTTCATATCTATTTTTACAATAACATATTCTTATAATTTGATTTTTTTAAACTTTCATTGTCAAACATGAGGGATAGTTTGAAAAAAAATTGTTGTCTTTTAAAATCAGGTTTTCCTCTGTGGATGGTGGCATCTTTTTATAAAAACTAGCTTTGGGGGGGGGTGGCTGGAGATAGGAAAGGAAGGAAGGAGACAAGAAGGGAAGAAAATGCAGCAGGTAAGGGAAGGGGGGGAAAGTTGTTCCTGATTAACAAGAAAAAAAAAAAAAAAGAGAAGCAACAGCAAAAATTCTGAGTAAATAATAGTTGCCGCCTCATTATGGCACATCCTGTCTGTGAACCAGACCCTGAGACACTTCTGGAGTAGGTTTATTATGGCAACCACAGGCTGGCATAAACGTACAATTTAAACAACAAGGATGAATCTCAACAACTTCAAGCTGAATAAGAAAAGGTACATGGAGAAGTTTATGTACTGTAGAATTCCATTTATATGAACTTCTAAAATTGTAAAAATTAATCTATTGTGGAAAAAATTAGCTCAGTGGTTGTCTCTGGGAGTGAGAGCCCAAACTGACTGGGAAAGAGAATAGGAGGCTTTCTTGGGCGACAGTCATATTCTGTCTTGGATAAGGGTTTGGATTACACAGAGGTATGCATTTGTCAGAAGTCAGCGAATGTACACTTAAAGTTTGTGCACTTCACTGTTGGCAAATTTATAACAAGTGAGAAAGGTATAAATTATTGAACTCTAGTTAATCCTACTCATGTTTAAGTGTTTAAGAGTGAAATGTACTGATGTTTTTAACTTACTTTGAAATGCATTAAAAAAATGATGAGTTGATGGATGAATAGAATGTGGACAGAATAGATGTGATGAAATCAGTAAAGTAGAATATTAATGGTAGAATCTAGGTGGTGGATATATATATTATATTAATATTACATTATTAATATAATATACATTATATAATACACATACACACACACACACACACACATATATATATATATATATATACTTCTAATTTTACACATGTTTGAAACATTTTATAATAAAATGTCAGGGAAAATATATCCCACTTTCCCACAACCCACTTCTTTCTTCCTGTCTGCTTCTCTCTCTCTCTGACATCTCCCCTTTCTCTGTTCTCCAGTCCCTCCAGCCCTTGGACTCCTACTTGGCAGCGGCATTCTCACCATATTCCAGGAAAAGCTGGGATAGGCAGAGTGCTGGCCTGACTGCCTTCTAGTGTTAAAGAAATATTATTCAGATTCTTGTTAAAATGTTAAGAAAGACTCTATTCAAAACTAGTGCAATAGGAATCAAGACTATAGAAATAGGAGAGAGAAGGAGCTCAACTGTATACAACCAGAACAAATGAGGATTTGTAGCCAAGTTGGGGGGGCAGGGAGTGGTCAGAGAATGGAAAATAACTAGGAGACACTGAGGATATTTTAGTAAACTGACCTAACAGGACTTTTTAAAAAGATTTAAACATCAAATGTGGGGGATAAGGAACTTGAACAGATATCAGGGTGAGGGAATTTTCACCAAGAAAGGGTTGGCAGGTCTGGCAAGAATGGGACAGAGCCAAGGCCTAGCCTACTGAAGAAGCAGGCTTGGAGGAGCCAGACTAAAGCTTCATCAAGTCCATGTTACTATATCCAACTCCTCTGTGAGTGGCAGAAGGGATGGAGAGCACAGAGGGCACCATAGAAATGGCAGGCTTTCCTGAGTGACCTCTGAGTTCCTGCTCAAAAATCTGGTATGTTAGTTTTAATTGGATCCCAGGCAGGAACAAACTTCCTTCTGCCACTTCATTTCAGATTGTTAAATAAAACCAAAATGCATGATTGCACAAACACTAAGAGGGAAGTCACAGGAGCAACCACACTGTGGATTTGGAAAGGAAACTCTGACCACCCAGAGGTGCCAAGGGGATTGCTCCATCTGACTCAGAGCTGTCCTGTTTTTCTCATGCCAAAGATGATGTCTAGAGAGAAGGCAGAACATCCCCCTGCACAAAACACCCACCTGAGTCCCTGGATGTCCTCTAGCTGCCTTTCCCCCTTGGTTGTGACACTTATGACACTGGAGCAGCTCTAGCAACTGGGTAGCTTGTGAAAATAGGTGATAACTTGTAATAAAAACAATTAAGTACCTGGTGGATCCTTAAAAACAACTTCTAAAAAAGATTCTTTTTCCCTCATTAAGTGTAAAACAAATGAGGTCACCATACTCTCTCTTGCCTCTTTGTACAGAAGCTGTACATAGAGTTTCCCATGAGTATCACAGTTTCATAGTAATAAAACATGAATCCTTATCAGAACCTAAATGTTCTACCAATGTTAGAGTGTGGTGTAAAAGAATCCTCACATTCCCCTGAGTTGGGCAGTGGGAAGAGAGAAAAGAAAAACCATGTGCAAAGACTTCAGAGCCCATGTTTTAATCATGTCCTAACCATGTCTGGGGGGGAAAAGAAGCAACAATTAGGTTATCACAATGTCATTAGCAAAGGGGTTCTTGCCCTCTCTGCAAGACAGAAATCAAGAGAGGAGGCAAAACAGATTCAAAAGAAAAGGTTTACTGAAAACAGGTGGAGGGAAAGGAGAAAGGGAGAGAGACCGATGTATCAAGAGAGCACACACTAATAAAGAACATGGCTCCCTCACTGCTTCCAAAGCTTGGCTATGTAGGACTGGGTTCTTCATGCAGGTGCCAAGCTGAGCTCTTTGCCCCACATGTTCCTGCCATGGGCTCATATCCACTGGCAAAGGCACAGAACTGAATTCCTTCAGCAGTGCTTTAAAAGAAATTTTAAACTTTTCTAGGAGAGTCTTAAAAAGTAACTGAAGAGCATCCCCCTCCATTTAAGAGAGACTCAGCCTGTCTCAACAACTACATGGGGTAGCTCAAGTATGATACTTAGTGAAAGAATCCAGACACACATGCTCTAACACTGCATGATTCCCTTTATGTGAAATGCAAGAACAGGCAAAACCCCAAATCTACAAGAACAGGTGTATGCATTGCCAGGAGCCTGTGGTGGGCATGGGGTTGACTGTACAGGAACTAGGAAACTTTTCAGGGTAATGGAAATGTTCTAGGCCTTGATGGGGTTGTGATACTGATATATACATTAGCTAAAATTTCTCATTCTGGATACATAAAGTGAGGCATTCATTGTATATAACTAAAACTCATTCAAGGTGATCTTAAACATCAAGAAAGTTTTCCAAGCAGCAGACAGAAAACCAGAGTCAGTAATGTAACTCCTGAGTAGAAAAGCAAGAGCAACCCTTGCACTTCAACTTACATTCTCTCAATTGCCTGCTCTCTTCCTTGTCTCCTTCCCACCTGCCTCCTGCATCATCCATGTAGGGTTCTCCCTGTACCTTCTTCCCTTGACCCCCACCCACAGTTTATTGTCTACACAGCTGCTAAGCTGAGACTCTTGGTCATATTCCTTCCCAGTTTAAATACTCTCCAGTCAATTCTTATTACTGAAAAGGTCAGTACAGCTCTACTTCAGGATTTTGCCCTGGCTGTTCTCACTACCTGGGAACTACAGGGAAGCTGTTCTTCCCTGGCCTCAGCAAGACTTTTTGCCCCATAGGTTTCAGTTTAAATGTCTGTCTTCTCAAAGAGGTGTCCCTGAACTGTGTCCAGTATCAACCATCTCTCTCTTTCACTGCTTCTATTTTACTTTCTTTTTTTATTATTGTTGTTCAAGTACAGTTGTCTCCATTTTCACACCCCACCCACCCTCAATCCCACCCCCCTTTGGCTTTGTCCATGAGTACTTTATACATGTTCCTTGATGGCCCCCCTCTTTCTTCCCCATTGCTCCCCTCCATTCTTCCCTCTGGTTACTGTCACTTTGTTCTTTATTTCCATGTCTCTGGTTCTATTTTCCTCACTTGTTTGTTTTGTTGATTAGGTTCCACTTATAGGTGAGATCATATGATATTTGTCTTTCACCACCTGGCTTATTTCACTTTGTATAATGCTCTCCAGTTCCATCCATGCTGTTGCAAAAAGTACTAGCTCCTTCTTTCTGTTGCATAGTATTCAATTTTGTAAATGTACCATAGTTTTTTGGTCCACTCATTTACTGTTGGGTACTACTTCTATTTTACTTTAAAAAAAAATCCCTATCACTCACTGATGTTAATTATTGATCACTGACCCCCACACCCGCACACACCCTAAAGATGGGCTGTGCAATACCACAGCCACTAGCCACACTTGCCATGGGGAGCTTGAAATGAGAACAGTCTGAACTGACACCTGCTGTAAGTGCAAAATATGCACAGAGGAGTCCATAGACTTAGCACACAGAGAATAATTTAAAACATCTCATTAACAATTGCTTGCATGTGTTGAAATAATATTTTGGTTTGTAAAAAGTTATATAAACTAAATCACCCAAAATAGCATCAAAGCTGCCATCTCAGAGGAATTGACTTGAAGATCTTACTCCTCAAACATTTGGAAAGTTAAAAATGAGCAAAATAACTTGAACTGAGCCTACAAAATAACCTTGAACTGAGCCTACAGACATATTATATTCCAAAAAACTGTTATCCACATCCATGGGACATTTCTACCTGTGCATTAACTAGACCCTTCCCTTTCTTTCCCCCTTACACTCCTCCCTCCTCTATCAGTCTGTTCTTTGTTTCCAGACCTCTGGTTCTATTTTGCTTGTTTGTTTGTTTTGTTCATTAGGTTGCTGTTATAGGTGAGATCATATGGTATTTGTCTTTCACTGCCTGACTTATTTCACTTAGCATAATGCTCTCCAGTTCCATCCATGCTGTCGTGAAGGGTTGGAGTTCCTTCTTTCTTTCTGGTGTATAGCATTACATTGTGTAAATGTACCACAACTTTTTGATCAACTGATTTACTGATGGGCATTTAGGCTGTTTCCAGCTCTTGACTATTGTAAATTGTGGTGCTATGAACACAGGGAGACACAGGTTCTTTTGAATTGGTGTTTCAGGATTCTTAGGGGATAATCACAGCAGTGGAATCACTGGATCAAAAGGCAGTTCCATTTTTGGTTTTTTGAAGAAATTCCATACTGTTTTCCACAGTGGCTGTACCAGCCTGTGTTACCACCAACAGTGTACTAGGGTTCCCATTTCTCCACATCCTTGCCATGATTTGTTTGTTGACTTGTTAATGATGGCCAGTCTGACCAGTGTGAAGTGGTATCTCATTGTGGTTTTAATTTGCATCTCTCTGATGGCTAGTGATGTTGAGCATTCTTTCATATGCCTCTAGGCCCTCTGTATGTCCTCCATGGAGAAGTGTCTCTTCAGGTCCTTTGCCCATTTTTTAATTGGAATGTTTATCTTCCTAGTGTTGAGTTGTAAGAGTTTTTTATATATTTTGGAACTCAAACCCTTGTCTGAGGTATCATTGGCAAATATGTTTTCCCATACAGTTGGTTCCCTTTTCATTTTGATGATATTTTCTTTAGCTGTGCAGAAGCTTTTTAACTTGCTATAGTGACATTGCTTTATACATTATTTCCCTTGCCCTAGAGGGATATATCAGCAAAAATATTATTGCATGGAATATCTGAAATTTTACTGCCCATGTTATCCTCTAGGACCTTTATGATGTCATGGCTTATTTTTAAGTCTTTTATCCTTTTTGAGATTATTCTGGTATATGGTATCGGCTGGTGGTCTAGTTTCATTGTTTTTGCAAGTACCATTCAAATTCTCCCAATATCATTTGTTGAAGAGGCTAAGTTTACTCTATTTTATGTTTCTACCCCATTTGTCAAATACTAATCGACCATAGAGATGGGTTTATTTCTGGGCTCTTTGTTCTAGTCCATTGATCTATGTGTCTGTTCTTATGCCAGTACCAGCCTATTTTGATTACATTGGCCTTGTAATATAGTTTGATATCAGGTTCTGTGATTCCTCCTATTTTGTTCTTTTTCAAGATTGCTCTGGTTATTCAAGGTTGTTTTTGGTTCCATATAAAGTTTTGAAATACTTGTTCTAAATTTGTCAAATCTATCATAGGTATTATAATAGTGATTGAGTTGAATCTATAAATTGCTCTTGGTAGTATGGATATTTTAATAATACTAAATCTTCCAATCCATGAGCACACTATATGCTTCCATTTATTTGTATCTTCCTTAATTTCTTTCTTCAGTGTTGTGTAGTTTGCTGAGTACAGGTTTTAACCTCCTTGTTTAGGCTTATTCCTAGTTACTTTATTTTTCTGGTTGCTACAGTAAATGGGATTTTTCCTACTTTTTCTTTCTGATTTTTCATTATTGGTACTCCAAAATGCTTTTGATTTCTGAATATTGACTTTGTAGCCACTGCTTTATCAAATTCACTTATCAGGTCAAGTAATTTTTTTTGGTGGAACCTATAGGGTTTTCTATGTACACAACCATGTCATCTGCAAATAATGACAGTTTTACTTCTTCCTTTCCAATTTGGATGCCTTTTATTTCTCTTTCTTGTCTGATCACTGTGGCTAGATCTTCCAATGCTATGTTGAATTGAAGTGGTGAAAGCAGACAGCCTTGTCTTGTTCCTGATCTTAGGGGGAAAGGTTTTAGTTTTTGCCCATTGAGTATGATATTGGCTGTAGGTTTCTCATTTATGGCCTTTATTATGTTGAGTATGCTCCCTCTATTATTACTTTGCTTAGAATTTTTATTATAAATGGATGCTGTACTTTATCAAATGCTTTTTCAGCATCTGTTAATATGATCATGTGATTTTTGTTTTTCAGTTTGTCATGTGGGATATTTATTGATATGAGAATACTATATCATCCTTGAATTCCCAGTATAAATCCCACTTTATCATGGTATATGATGTTTTTAATGTACTGCTGGATCCAGTTTGCCAATATTTTGTTGATGATTTTATCATCTATTTTCATCAGCTATATTGGCCTGAAGTTTTCTTTCTTTGTTGTGTCTTTACCTGTTTCAAAATTAGTAAAATTCTGGCATCATATTAAGAGTTTGGGAGTCTTCCCTCTTCTTGAATCTTTGGAATCCTTTGAGAAGGGTAGGAGTTAGTTCTTCCTTAAATGTTTCCCTTCCTTAAAGGTAAAATTCACCTTTGAGCCATCTGGTCCAGGGATCCTGTATGCTGCAAGTTGGGTTTTTTTTTTTTTATTACTGTTTCAGTTTCACTAGTTGTTATCAACTATTCAGGCTTTCCACTTCTTCATGATTCAGTTTTGAAAGATTATATGTTTCTAGAAATTTGTCCATTTCACTTGGTTTTCAAATTTCTTGACTTATAGTAGTTCATAGTGATTTCTTAAAATGCTTTGTATTTCTGTGGTGTCAGTTGTAATAACTCCTCTTTCATTTCCAATTTTATTTATTTAGGTCCTCACTTCTTTTTTCTTGAAGAATCTGGTTAAAGGCTTGTCAATTTTCTTTGTCTTTTCAAGGAACCAGCTCCTGAATTTATCGATTCTTTGAGTTGTTCTTTTGGTCTCTGTCATTTAATTCTGCTCTGATCTTGATCATTTCATTCCTTCTACTCACTCTGGGCTTTGTTTGTTGTTGTTCCTCTAGTTCTTATAGATATAGGGATAGACTGTTTATTTGAGATTTTTCTATCTATTTTTAGGTAGGCCCGTATTGCTATGAATTTCCTTCTCAGGATAGCCTTTGCTGTGACCCACAGATTTTGGGCTATTGTGTATTCATTTTCATTTCTTTCCAGGTACTTTTTTTTCCTTCCTTGATCTATTCATTATTTAATAGCATGTTGTTCAGTCTCCATCAGTTTGAATGTTTTTGAGTTTTTTCCTTGAGGTTGATTTCCAGTTTCAAGCCATTGTGCTCCAAGAAGATGCTTGATATGATTTCAATTTTCTTGAATTTTTTGAGGCTTGTTTTCTGTCCTATCATGAGATTTATCTTTGAAAATATTCCATGTGCATTTGAAAAAAATGTATACTTTGCTTCTTTGGGGTGAAATGTTCTGTATATATCATATATCCTTTTGACCTAGAGTGTCATTCAATGGCACAATATTCTTGTTGATTCTTTTTTTTTGGAACATCTATCCATTGTTGACAGTGTAGCATTAAAATCCCCTATGATGACTATGTTGCTCTTGATATCTCCCTTGATGTCCTCCAAGGTTTTCCTTATACACTTGGGTGCTCCTATGTTTGGTGCATATGTGTTTTCAAGGGTTATATCTACTTGTTGGATTTTTCCATTAAGTATTAAAAATTGTCCTTCTTTGTCCCCTTTTATGTCCTTTGTTTTGAAATCTGTTTTGTCTGATATAAATATTACTACATTAGCTTTTTTTTCCCCCCAGGGACTTTTGCTTGGAATTTCTTTTTCCATCCATTCACTTTCAGTCATGTAGATGTTTTGTTTTGATATGGGTCTCTTGTAGACAGCATATATGCAGGTTAATTTTTCTTATCCATTCTGCTACCCTATGTCTTATGATTGGAGCATTTAATCCACTTACATTTAAGGTTATTATTGTTAGGTACTTACTCATTGCCATTTTTCCCTTTGTGCCTGTGTCCCTGTCTCTCTCTTCTTTCTTCATCTTCTTAAAGCAGTCCCTTTAGCATATCTTAACAGTGCTGGTTTGGTGGCAATGTACTCTTTTAGACTATTTTGTTCATGAAACTCTATGTTTCACCTTCCATTTTAAGTGAGAGCCTTGTTGAGTAATGTTGTCTTGGTTGTAGAGCTTTACTTTTCATTATCTGGAAAATTTCTTACCAATTGCTCTGACTTGTAGCATTTCTATTGAGAAATCAGACAATAAACTTA
This sequence comes from Mormoops blainvillei, assembly GCA_004026545.1. Taxonomy (NCBI): domain Eukaryota; kingdom Metazoa; phylum Chordata; class Mammalia; order Chiroptera; family Mormoopidae; genus Mormoops; species Mormoops blainvillei. The sequence goes on from PVJD01005273.1 coordinate 57,441, forward strand.
TCAGAGCTTCCTTGTTTGTTGTTGTTTCTCCCTTGCTACCTTTAAGATTCTCCCCTTTCCTTTGAATTTTCCCATTAAAAAAATTTTTTTTATTTACTTTTTATAGAGAGGGGAAGGGAAGGAGAAAGAGAGGGAGAGAAACATTGATGTGTGGTTGCCTCTCATGCACATCTCACAGTGGACCTGGCCTGCAACCTAGGCATGTGCCCTGGCTGGGAATTGAGCCAGCAACCCTTTGGTTCTTAGGTCAACACTCAATCCACTGAGCGACATCAACCAGGGCATGAATTTTGCCATTTTAATTACAGTGTGTCTTGGAGTATACCTCTTAGGATTCATATTGATTAGGATGCTCTGTACTTCCTGGACTTGCATGACTTTTTGTATCATCAAATTAGGGAAGTTTTCTGTCATAACTTTTTCAAACAGGTTTCCTAACCTTTACTCCCTAGTGTGTGGATACACTAGGTATCCCTAGTGTATGGATAGTAATATATTTCATATTTTCCTGCAGCTCCCTTAAACTCTTTTCTTTCTTTTTGAGTCTTTTTTTGTTCTGTTGCTGTCTGGGATTTTTTTTTTTTTTGCACCCTGTCTTCCTGCTTGCTGATTCAATTTCTGCTTCATGTACCCTGCTTTTAATTCCTTCCACCATGCTATACATTTCAGATATTGTATTCTTCATTACCTTCTGGCTTTTATTGATAGTTTGTATGTTCTTTTTCACACTGATATATTTTGTAATAACTTCCTTGTAGCTTCCCTGGAGCTCTCTGAAGTTCTCACTGAGTTCATTAAACATCCTTATAATCACTATTTTGAACTCCATATCTGATAGTGTGCTTTCCTCTATTTAATTTACCACTCTTTCTGTGGATTCTCCTTTCATTTTGATGGGGTTGTTTCTTTATCTTCCCATTTTAGGTGACTCTTGTTTATTTCTGTGTATTAAATTTATCTGTTTTGATCCCTATCTTTGTGGAATGAACTTCTGTGCAGGAGACCTGTGGGATTCAGTAGTGCAGTCTCCTTGATCTCTTGAACTTGATGCTCTTGGGATTCCCTCTATGCCATTTATGCAGGTTCTTTAGCTTTAATTGGTTTTCAGTTCTTTTTGGGTCATTCCTTGGTGGGTCCTTCCCTCCTCTGGCTGACTGAGATTCACTCCACCCATCATGTCTTGTATGCTCTCATACTGGTGCTGCCAGAACAAAACCAAATAACCCAGGAAAAAACTCATGTCCACAAAAGTAACCCCCACCCACGATCACACTATCAACAGCAAGTGAACCAATTTTCATAAAGTTGTTAAGAGATTAAGACTATTATAATAAAGGAAAAATGAATATGAGATGACTAACTGAAAGAAATATGATTTTGAGAGGGTCATGGGAGGTGCATTAGTAAGAGTAGGGTATAGAGACAAGGTGAAGAGAGAAAGTAAACTTTACATCAGAAATTAAAAGTGAAGAATGTGGAACGGGCTAAGAGAAAGGAAGCATGTAGTATTAAGTTTAAACAGAAATTTAAACAACTATATGGTGTAAGAGAGAAAAATATAGGGACCATATTGTAGAAAAAGATCCACCACAGCAATATCAATGCAAATGAGCAAAGATTAATATAGGTGGGATGGGGATAAGAAGGAAAAAAGAAAGAAAATCTTAAGAGATGTCTAGAGGAAAGAGAGGTGATTTTGAGAGGATAGAGGGAGAAAGAATAGTAAGAGTGAGAATGAAAACCATGCTAAGAGAGGGAAAAAGTAAAATGTGAAAGAAAAAAAGAAATGGCAAGACAAAGGCAAAATGGAGTAGGAGAGGGGAATGGTAAAATCTGGGATTTGAAATTAAAAAAAAATGAAGATATAGAAATAAAATGGAAGAAATGCAATAACCACCACCATATCCATAACCAATGAGCAAAGAATGATAAAAGTGAAGAGAGAATAAGGGAATATTAAGAATAGGAAAAGAATGAGAGATGATTAATGACAAGAAAAATGGTTTTGAGAAACTGGAGAGGAAAGAAATAATAAGAGCACAGAATATAAACAAGTTGTAACAAAAGAGAAAATAAAATTGAAAATGAAAATAATAGAGGAAAGAAAAAGGTAAAATGGAGTAAGAAAAGGGAGGAGTAAAAATATGATATTTGAAATAAACTATAATATAAAAACTAGTGACCTAATAGGTGCAAACTTGAAGGATAATATATGAATGTTAAAAAGCTATGCAGAAGATAAAATAACACAAATCATGAAGACCATGGTGTAATTCAACTCAGCAGAACCTACTGTTTACCACTATCTTCTCTTCTGCATCTGCCCCTGGTGATGTCTAATGGTGTCCCAGTCTGACCCTAGTCAGTCTGTTTGAGACTTGCACCCTGTGGCTGCCTCCTTCAGTTGTTAATCTAGTCAATCTATAATCAGCAATTTGGTTTAAGCACCACAGGGTGGGGCAGAGGAATTCCTGAGGGCAGGGCTATTGCTTCCCTATAGGCTGATGCTACTTGGAGGAGACAGATCTGCCTGAACAAGATGGCTCTTGCAGTATGACACAGCACAGGGTTCCAGGAAGCTTCTCTCTCAGTTCTCTTCCCAAAGCCACCATCCCCAGACTCTCTTCAGGCATCTCTAGTCCACTCTGCCCTCCCTTTGTGGGAACCCAGGGTAAGTGGCTACAAATTAATTTTATGTGTTGGTTCTTTAAGAGGCTCTCTGTCTCTCCAGCTGTCACTCTCTGGCAGACAGAAACTGTGCCACTTTTCACAGATGGATGTTATCTAAGTTCCTTTCTGGGTCTGGTGCTGTAGCCTGGGGAGCCCAGCTTGGGGTTTAGACCCTGCACTTCTCAGGGGGAACCCCTCAGCCACTGAAATTTCCCTCTGAATATTCAGCTGCCATCTGTGGGAGCCCAGCCATCCCTCTTGCATTTCCTTCACACTCCATAGTAGTCATGTTGTGCTGAAGTTTTTTTGTTTGTTTTTTGTTTTCTGTCTGTGGTCATAAGGTTCCTCTCCAGCTGTTATTCAGTTGGTTATTCTAGGTGATTTCTCTACAATTTAGTTATAATTCCAGATTTGTCCTGGGAGGAGGTTAGTGCAGTTTCCACTTACTCTCCCCTATCTTGGATCTCTCCCCATTTCTACTGTTTTGAGGTAACTCCACACTGTTTTCCATAGCATCTTCGCCAAACTGCATTCCCAACAATGGAAAGGGTTCCCTTTTCTCCACATCCTTTAAAACATTTATTTATTGTTGACTTTTTAATGGTAGCTATTCTGACATGTGTGAGTCATTTCATTATGGCTTTCATTGGCATTTCTCTAATGGTTAGTGATGTTCAGCATCTTTTCATATATCTATTGGTGATCTGTGTGCCCTTTTTGGAGAAGTGTCTGTTTGGGTCCTTTGCTCATTTTTTAATTGGATCATTTGTGGGGTTTTTTATGTTCAGTTTTATGAGTTCTTTATTTTGGAGATTAACCCCTTATCAGATCTATCATTGACAAACATGTTCTCCAATTCAGTGGATTGTGTTTTCATTTGTCTGATGGTTTTCTTTTTTTTTGTGCAAAAACTTTTTAGTTTGATGCAGTCCCATTTATTTATTTTTGTTTTATTTCCCTTGCCCAAGGAGATATTGGAAAAAATACTGCTATAAGAAGTATCCAAGATTTTATTGCCTATATTTTCTACCAGGGTTTTTTGGTTTTTTGAGTGTAACATTTAAGTCTTTAATCCATTTTGAGTTTATTCTTATGTATGGTGTAAGGAGATGGTGTAGTTTCATTTTTTTTGCATGTATTTGTCCAATTTTCCCAAAACCAATTATTGAATACATTATTATTATCCCATTATATGTTCTTGCCTCTTTTGTCAAATATTAATTGACCATAAAGGCATAGATTTTTGTGAGGGAGTACTATCTATTCTGTTCCATTGATCTATATGCCTGTTTCTATGCCAATATCATGATGTTTGGATTACTGTGACCTTGTATTATATTTAGCATAGGTAGCATGATTCTTCCAACTTTTTTCTTCTTTCTCAAGATTGTTGTGGCTATCTGAGGTCTTCTATGGTTCCATATAACTTTTTGGAATATTTGTTCTGGTTCTTAGAAATATGCCATTGCTATTTTGATAGGAATCTAGTTGAATCCATACATCGCTTTGGGCAGTATTAACATTTCAATGATGTTAATTCTTCTATCCGTGAACACAATATTTTCTTCCACTTATTTGCATCTTCTTTACTTTCTTTTTTCAGTGTTTTATAATTTTCCAAGTACGGATCTTTTATGTCCTCGATTAATTTTATTCCTAGGTATTTTTGATAGTGCATTATTGGTGTATAAAAATTTAAATGATTTCCAGATTTTTTTTTTTTGTATCCTGCTATACAACTGAATTCATTTATCAGTTCTAGTAGTTTTTTGGTGGAACCTTTGGGGTTACCTATGTACAGTGTCATGCAAATAATGACAGTTTTATTTCTTTCTTTCCAATTTGGATGCCTTTTATTTCTTCTTCTTGTCTGATTGCTGTAGCTAGGACTTTCAGTAATACGTTGAATAATAGTGTAGAAAGTGGACATTCCTGTTTGTTTCTGATCTTAAGGGTAACATTTGTGGTTTCTGCCTGTTGTATATGATGTTGGCTGTGGGATGTCATGTAAGTCCATTATTGAGGTATGTTGCCTCTATTCCTACTTAACTGAGAGTTTTTATCGTAAATGGGTGCTGGATTATACCAAGTGCTTCCTGAATATGTTAATACAATCATTAGTTACAACATGTCTATTCAGATTCTCTGGCTCTTCCTGATATAGTTTTGGAAGATTGTATGTTTCTCACAATTTATCTATTTCATCTAGATTATCTAATTTATTGGCATATAGTTGTTCATAGTATTTCCTTAAAACCCTTTTTATTTCTTTGGTGTCAGTTGTTATTTCTCTTTCATTTATGATTTTATTTATTTGGGTCCTCCCTCTTTTTTTTCTTGGTAAGTCTAGTTAGGAACAGCAGCATTTTGAAACAACTTGGGAGAGGTGGCTCAGGTAAGGTGACCTCCAGCTGGGGAAAATCTTCCAAGAAAATTGAATGTGTGCTTCCACCAAGACAGTAAAGATGTGACTTGTATACAAAGTAATGGCTACCCCCCAATCCCTGACTGATCCATTGCTATGCCAATGAGGACTCCAAATCATCACAAATAGCACTCCTCAGATTGGTTAAAATGGAGCAGCTCTGATTGGTCAGTAAAGATACAAATGAGGATATAGCTGCACACCTAAAATTAGACAAGAAAGTCTCAGATCTATTGGTTGAATTTCTATCCTAGGAACTCTCTTCAATGGTTGACTCACAATGCAGGAGCACAGTGCACAGGCAAACAACACAGCCTGTGGCTTTTCTCTGATATGCAGTGTGCTTGCTAGGCCTCTGCCACAATGGTTGCTAGATTCCAGTTTTGAATTTGGGCCCAGTCAACCACAAGGATTGTTTTTGTCAGGTACTTTCTTTCTTGGAGTCATAACAGGGAAGTAGAGTTCATAACTACACAACTGAAAATCAATGACATTCTTTAGAATAAGCATCACTATATGAGCTTATCTGCATCCATAGAAATTCCTTCCTTAGCTTGTTAACACCCATTGAAATTTCTTCCTTCTATTCAAGTAATTATTCCCCTTCCCTTTCTTATAAATACCCTTACCTTTGAAATCAGGAAAATGACCCTCAGAGCCAGCTACCCGTCACTCTAAAAGCCAAACATGCGAGGCAGGTACTGGCTGAGAAGGAACAGGATTTATTTGGGAGTTGATGACCTGATAAGACAGCAGGCTCATGCCTTCAAAACCATCTTAGCATCCCAGACATCCTGGCTAGGTTATACAGGGGAACTGTGGGTAGAGACATCTTGGCTAGGTTATATAGGGGAACTGTGGGTAGAGAGGGGCTAAAGAAATTCTGGCAACATGCAGTTTCTTAGTTCTGCCCTCTCGTTGTTTCATTGTTATCTCATGCATGTGTTATCACGTAGTTCCGTTGCTCTATCTTCAGTTTTACTCCTGACATTCAGGAGCAGCACATGCAGGCAGTATTTCTGCTGGTTCTGGTAGGAATTGCTGATGTTTGTCCAGTTCTTGTGATCTGGGTTGTTCCTTGGTCAGGCAGAAACTGCAACTGCTACTACCTACAAATTACTCATAAGGAAGCTTGTATTACATGATTTTTCTATGAGTCTGTTAGTACAACCTATTCTATGATTATTACTTGATTAGTATTTATTTTCAATCACTGTTACACCTTCGCTTCCTAAGAAAAGACTACACGAGTTTCTGCCTAAAACAGTGCTTCTGGAATAGCTATTCTTTTGGATGTCAAATCAAGACTCGTTGGCTCTCATGTTGATTTTTTTTCTCAGTTAACATATCAAATAAATATATTGTTAAACTTACCGTCACCTGTACCTTTATACATTATTTAATGTGTTCACTAGAAAATAGAAAACTACACATGAGTTCAGTTACATCTCTACAGGGCAACCACTCTACAATACCAAGTCCAAGGCTCACTTGTCCCATGTTACATACAGACTCTGGCCAGGGAGAAGCCCAAAAAAAGGTTTGTTGAATAAATAAATGGGTTGTGAAAAAGAGAACCCCGACTTTTAACCAAATAGAGCTTAATTAACTCATTTATGTTTAGCAAAGAATTCCCCAGCACACGATGCAGATGAGGTGTTCCCCAGTCTTTGAAATGGTACCATCGTTCTGGGAACTCTAGAATTCGACCAATTGCTAAGAGACCAAGACAGTTATTTTTCCCTTAAAAAAAAAAAAAAGGAATTAGAATTCAGGGGTTACAAGCTTTTCAGACCCAGAGAAGGTGGTCTCACCTTCTGTTGAGACCAGGGTGAGCTGAGCTTGAGAGCACCACTAAAGGAGGTCTAGGAGTGTTGGGAAGGAGATGGAATGGGTCGGGGGGAGGAGCTCAGACAGACTTCGGGTGAAGAGGCCAGGAATGGGCGGAGACAGGGCTCAGGGGAGAGGAGGAGCTGGGCGACATGGTAACAGACTGCTGGGAAAAGGGCTGGTAGGAAGGGTCTCAGAACTAGAAAGGAACAGGGCCTAGGGGAGGAGCTAGTCTGCGGAAGTGCGTGTGGGTACGTGACCGGGCGGAAAAGGAGGGGCCGAGGGCGGGGCTGGAAGGGCGGAGGCCCGGCGGACAAGGGGAATAAAAGCCTCGGGCGGAGTGGTGGTATTCGCTGCTCTCGGATTGTGCCGCTTTTCTTTCTACTCTCCGCTGTAGCTCGAGTCCCCACAGAGTCGACCATGGCCGGATTCCTGCATGCCTCGCTGCTGCTCCTGGCCGCCCTGGCTCTGGCAGTGGGCTCTGCAGCCGGTGCGAGCCCCGGCAAGCCTCTCATGCCGGGCGGCTTGGCAGAGGCAGACGTCAACGAGGAGGGCGTGCAGCAGGCCCTCAACTTCGCGATGAGCGAGTACAACAAAGCGAGCAACGACGCATTCCACAGCCGCGCCGTGCGGGTGGTGCGCGCCCGCAAGCAGGTGCGCCCCTGGGGCCGGGGACTGGGGCCGGAGGGCGGGCAGGGCAATGGGGATGGGGGAGCCTGCGCCTCGGGAGGGCGTGGCCCTACGGAGTGATCAACACGCAACCCCAACTCCCCAACTTTCAGGAGGGACACCCCGCCCCTGCTTCTCAGCCAGGCAGTTTCTCCAGTGTTTACTGTGACCCAGTGACACCACAGACCTTCATGGGTTTATTCGCCAGGCCTTCATTTTTGCTTTCAAGCACCAGCCCAGCAAGAAGGACATGGCTTTGGGTCAGGGCCGTTGTTCAGCCGCTTAGCTCTCTACCCCGTACTCATGGGACTAGGGGCTCAGTGTGAGCTGGCAACTAAATGACCACAGGCAAAGGAAAAACAGACTGTAAACCTGGCTGCCTTCCTGGATCTGCTACTGAATGATTTTTTAAACCAGTTTTATTCCCTTTAACTTTTTGTATAATTTCAGAGTTACAGAGCATTTAACAAAAATAGCACATAGAACCCCTATAGAGTCTTCACCTAGATTACTCAAATGTTAAAATGTCCTATTTGCTTTATCCACTCCCCTCTCTCCCTACATGTGTGTGGGGGGTACATACGTGCATTTATTTGTCTGAACCATTTGAGCGTATGTATTTCCTAAAAACAATGACGTTTTCTTACATAATCACAGTACAGTTTTGAAAATCAGGAATCAACTGGAACAAATGTCTAATACATAGACCTTATTCAGATGTTAGTGATTGTTCAACCAATGTCCTTTATAGCCAAGGACGCTCCAGGATCATGCACTGCAGCCACTGTCCTGCAACCTCCTTTTCCTGGAGCAGCCTGTCTGACTGTTTCATCACCTTGGCATTTGGGAAAGGTCCAGCCAGCATATGAAGACTGTCACTCGGTTTGGGTCATGCAGACGAGGCATATTGTCCTACTCTCCTCTCAGCAGATACCACTAAACCAATCTTCATCCCCTCCATGTACAGTGGTATTTGGGGCCACAGGTACTCCAAATGTCCTTTTTGAGGAGGGCCCTCACTGCTCACTTGGTCACCCCTAGGGTACCAGCAAACACAGAGGAGTCCAGGATATGGCCTCTGGTATCCAGCTGGATACAGAGGGTCTTGTATAAAAATCCAAACCTGCCAAGAGATCCTGGAGGAAAGGCCTCTGAAGCATTGCTTCCCACCTTAGATCCCACCCATGGAACAGGCTCTGGATTTTGAAGTCTCTTTCTCCAACCTGAAATGGGCGCCCCACCACCAATAGCTGGAGATAGTCAAGTATATACTAGCCTACAGGGGATCACACCTGGCCCCTGGCCCTGCCTCTGCCAACCTGCCCCGAGGTTCTGGCCAGAATGGAAGGGCTGTCATCACAGTCCAGAAGGGGAAGGGAGGGAGCACCAGGAAGGGCTACTGGGCCTTGAGCTTGTCCTCGAAGGAAGACTGGAATTTAGACCAGCTGGTCTGTATCCCACTGACAAGCAGTACATAGTCACACAGCAATAAAGTGTGCTGTTATGTGCCAGTGTGTGCAGTGTCCAGCCTGTGGCCCACAGGCCACTTGCATCCCAGGGTGGTTATGATTGCAGCCTAATACAAAATCGTAAATTTACTTAAAATATTGTGAGGTTTTTTTTTGTTTGTGTGTGTGTGTGTGTGTGTGTGTGTGTGTGATTAGGCGTCACAATGTACTTAATGTGTGGCCCAAGACAACTCTTCTTCCAGTGTGGCCCAGTGATGCCAAAAGGCTGGACACCACTGGTAGGGCTTGTTTTCACCTCCTCTTGAAACATCAGTTGATGGATCAAGATCAGACCCATTTCTCCTGCAGCAATTGGCTGGCACTGTCCCCTTTGGATGGAATGTATACTTTTGCTTACCAGGTCCCCACCAGCCTGCTCCTCTCCACTAGCTTGGTGTCAGATCATTGACCCATGTGGAAAACTGACACCAGAGGGATCACAGGACTTGCTTGAGGTACAGCAGACAATCTAGAGCCTGGTTTGGGCCCCTCATCTTAAGGTTTTCCAAGTTCTCACGAGGTGTGTCTGGGACATGCCCGTGTGAGGATAGGCTTCACTTCTGTAATCTCAAAAAGACATGAGGTGATTTTAGAAGCTTTCAAATCACAAATAACTCTTAAAAGGTAGGCATTCCAGGGGCATCTTTTATTGACCTCCAGCATCCATGTATGTGTGTGAAAAGCATCTCATTTCCTACTGCTCAGTGAGGACATGAGTAAACTGAGTTACATAGAATGAGCGTCTTGGTAAGCTGAATGTTACTGATTGGATTATAGCTTTAAAGTCATTATCATGTGAATCTTCCTGAGGCAGAACCAGCCTTGGCTCCAGCAGAGTTGTCACTTTGTCCTGGTCTCTGCCCTGGCCCTAGCACTGACACGGTTGATTTGCTCATACCCTGGCTGGCTCTCCAGAGTTGCACCTTCTGCTCCTGGCAGTACTGTGGTGTCTTGACTTCCACCTTCTATTTTCCTGTCTCTATTCCTGACAGATTGTGTGACACACCTTTTCAGAGCTGCTCCGTAAGCAAGTTACAAGGAGGACCTGAGGCACATCAGCTTGGGCAGCCATCAGGAGGTGGCTGGGTGCCTTTTGGGTCTGGCTCTGGCTACCCGTGGGTGCTGGCGCTGTCTGTGATAACAGGAAGGTAACTGTGCCTGTGTGGCAGGGGCCGGTGGTGTTGAAAGCCTATCCCACTCTTTACATGCACAGGTCGTAGCTGGGCTGAACTACTTCTTGGACGTGGAAATCGGTCGAACCACATGTACCAAGTCCCAACCCAACTTGGCCAACTGTCCCTTCCATGTCCAGCCACACCTGAGGAAGGTATGCACCTGATGTGGATCAGAGGCCAGACATGCAGGGCAGAGGGGTGGGGTTGTGCCCGTGGCGGTATATCATCGGTGAGTGCTGTGGAGTGGGTGGGGTGTGCAGGTGTTGGGGTGCGTGTGGGGGAAAGGGTGCCAGTGTGTGTTCAGGTTCCTAAGATTTCTAATTCGAATTTATAAGGATGTTTGAGCTGGGACATTTGGGTACCATGTGCCTACTGAATGGAGGAAGCATCTGGTGGGGCACATGGGGCCCTGTAACCACAGTATCAGCCACTAGAACAGATGAACAAGTATTAGAGACCTCTAAGGGGAGAAACCCTTTCATGCTGCCCTGCTCACTGAACAGCAGACTGTCCCCTGGGTGGGTCAGTTCTTGTGATGTCTCATCCTCTGGGGAGACTTCCACACTTGTCACCTTCCCAAACACACTTCCTCTTTTAGGAAAGTTTCCCATACCTGGGTTCTTCCTGCTGGACCTGTCTTAGTGCTGGCCCACTGAAGGTGGAGGGAACTTGGCTGCATACCCTGCATCCTGCAGGGCTGTGTAGCCTTGCCTGGGCTTCTTCTTGAATGTCTGTGCTGGAGGTGTAGCAGCATGGATTCCTGTGGGGAGGAGGAACAGGAAGCCATCTCCTGGACTTAGAATGATGAGATGGGTTACCAAAAGGCCACTGCAGAGTCCTTCATAGTCATCTGGGGCTCAGCAGAGTAGGGGACTAAAAGTTCCACCAAACAACCACAGCCCCTCACCTGCACTTCTGAGATCTGGTGCTGGGCCATTTCCTTTCTCAGTATAACCCTAACTGACCACCATTCTCGCTTCTCTTTTGCAGAAAGCACTCTGCTCTTTCCAGATATACACTGTTCCTTGGTTGGGCAAGACCTCCATGGTGAAGTCCAGCTGCCAGGACGCATAGAGGATGTGATGAGTTGGGCCACACTGACTGCTTCTCACTTATATTCCCCCACTCTGGTGGAGTCCCCTCAGTGTGCTGGTCCCAGAAGACAAATAGAGAAGGCTTCTTGAGCATTGTTTGAATAGCTAAACGGCTCCAGCTTGTTTCTTTCTTTTAATTGCTTTCTAGATGCACCCATCCCTGGTTGCACATGTTCTGCCCCTATTTTACTCAATAAAAAGCAACATCAGTTACTCTTTGAATTGTTCACTGTCTTACCTGAAGGGTTTAGACATTACATTAAGAAGAGTTCTGGAGGGCAAAGGAGGGAGTGAAAACTGACACATGGCCACAGTGGGCATGTTAGGAGAATATAGGAGAAAAGCTGCCCCTTTTTCAGATGACTGAGTCATGGAGGGAGCCTGGGAAGCCAGGGCCTTGGGCCGTGGTGGCTCCTGATAATCAGTAAAAAAGGAGGAGGGCACCTATGCTGCTGGTGCTGGAGATTTGGCTGCTACATTTGAAAAGAAGACAGTGAGCAGGGTCTAGACAGGAAGGAGGAGTCAGATGGAGCCCATAGCCCAGGACCTTTCTCAGCAAGGTTCTGCAGAGCCATAGGTTTCAGCTGAGCTGATCAGACTCCTGGAATTGATGTGACTGCTCAGGTTCACTAGAAACTAAAGAAATAATGCTTTACATCTACTTCCCCACCTAAGAGCCTGTAGGCACCAATGAGGAGTTGAAGAGTAAAAGTATGTGTGTGTATTTATAACTGATTGGGGAAATGCCAATCAGAATCAAAATCAGTCAATGTGAGATGCAGGCTTGAAAAAGAAAAAGTGAAAACAACATCACCTCTGGTATGTTCTGGCAAGCTGTTGTCTATAAGAGTTTTAGTGATTTACACCCACCAGACCATTTCTGGGTCTGTGCCTTTTATGGTCTCAGTTGGCAGCAGAGCCTGCTTACCCCTGACTTTATTTAAGGAATGAGCTTTGGCATTAGAGAAGTGAAACACCCCCAACAGACCTTGAGCTGGAGAGATTTGAGCCTGGGCCCTGTGGCAGAAGGCGGGCAGTGCCTGGACTTAGGGATGACATGTTTATGTTGGGGAGAAGAGTGTGGCAAATCAGACTGTAGAGAGAAGTGGTGGCCTGGGCCAAAGGCCCCCACAGGGGCAACATTTTTGCAGCCTTGAGGAAAAATCTTGATTTTACAAAAGCAATCAACACACAGGCACTGCAATGACATGCTGATTTCATGTAAAGGCATGATTTTGGGACACTTCTAATTTAATTATTTCTTCCTCGTGGAAGTTTGGGGTGAAAGAATGAGGTGCAGTGAGAGGACGGGGGATGCCGAGAAGGGGCTGGTTGAGCACACAGCTCTGCTCGCCAGTGCTTCCCACACTTAAGCCCCCTGCCTCTTCTTCCTTCTCTTTCCACCACCCAGGCCTTCTGTTTTGCAGCCAACACCACTGGGTTCCAATTGGTACCACCCCAGTTTCCCCACCAGGTAGGGGACTAGCCTGTGGATGCCGCAACTCTGGGGCTCTGGGTGAGGTCATGTGACCCAGACCACTCTGACCCACTAACCTGGACATCACCAAAACCAGCATGTCTTAGGGGAAGCACAGCCCTGCAACTTCTACTACCTGGTTTCACTTTGATGCTTGTTTTAAATGTAAATATTAGTATGTGATTTATATAAAATATCCATATTAATAGACTTAGCACAATGACTGGCTCTGAGTAAACAGTTAATAGGTTTTAGAAATTTGTTCATTGATATAATGATACATTGTAGTGGTTTAAAATATGGTCCCATATTTCCTTTGCATTGAGAGGCAGGGTCTGTGAATTGCCTCTTGACTCTGGTTGTGCTTGTGACTGCTTCAACCAAAAACCACAGAGGAAGTGACCCTGTGACCTTCAAGATGGGGTCAAGGAAGGATCCAGGGCTTCTACCAAGCTCTCTTGGACACCTGCCCGGGGTGAAGCCATCATATATGTGAGGAGCCCCGCTTCTCAAGACCACCATGCTGGAAAGGCCCCTGGCTGTTGTCTGCCTAAAAGTCTCAGCTGAGCTGCCAAAGCTGGCATCAGCTGCCAGCCAGTTGAATGGGCTACTAATGGACATCCAGCCCAACTGAGCTCTTAGATGACTGCAGTCTCACTGTCACCTCACAGCAGCCACATGAGAGCCCCCACATAAGAACTGCCCAGCTGCTCTTTTTCTGAACTTCTGGTCCACAAAACTGTGAGGAAGAGAAAATCATTGTTGTACCACACTTCCAAGTGTTATGGTGACTTGTGACAGAGCTGTGGTGTCTGGGACATGCCATGTGTGTGCGTGTGCCTGCATGCAGGTGAAGGGGTTGAAACCAGATGGCCTGGGCGACAACTCCACTGGTTGTATGGCCTGGGCAAGCTCCTTACTGCTCATGAGCCCCACTTATCATCAGTAAGGAGCAGTACAAGCTCCTTTCTATTCCACTTGTTCACACCTGTAAAGCACCTGGAACAGTGCAGTTTATTACATAAATAGATATTATTCCAGTCAGAATGGTAACACATTTTTATATGGTGTTCCATGTGTATTTAATTTCATTTTTTCAAATGATGTTGTTAGCCACTGTTCCCTCCCCCCCCCGTGGGGTTTCTAAGAGCTATTTCAAAAAGCCATCATTTGTACAGCAAGTTCCCATAGTGTCATAGGTCAGTTTCTGCATCTCAGGCTTAAATCTAGCTGGGTTTATTTTTCTGTGTCAACTACTCCATTTTAAATATATTGTGTTAATATCTATTAGGTAAAAGGCCATTCTCTTTATTCTTTGCTAAATTTTATTTCTAAATATGTGGAATTTATTCTTCAAGATGAAAAAAATTAAGAATTACTGTATTTTAAACTAGGACTATTTTGACTGTACATTTCCATTTAGCAAAAAAAAAAATTAATATCCAAGCTTTTCATTTCAAAATACTTCCTGTCATGTGTTTGTGCTCTTATTATTATGTCCTTCATTCATATAACGTAACTTTCTATGCATCTTTCATATTTCCTGTGAAATGTATGCCCGTATATTTTACATTTTTCTCAGGAATATTTCTCACTCTATGTCTCACCAGTCATTGCTGATATAGAAAAATTATTTATCTTGCCTATTTTTCTTTTATCAGTCTTGGTGTCTCAGGATTAATAAGCCCTTAGAGGACTGGAGTTTTGTGGCCCGTTACTGCTATCAGATACAGAAAGACAGGAGTGGCCTTGGACAAGGCCACAGACCTCATCAAAAGACGTAGAGAGGGAAAAACATCAACCCTGTCCCAAGCCTACAGGGCCAAGCTAGAGAGGTGGTCATGGAAAGACAACTGTCCAGTCACCCGTTTCTTTGCATTATACTCTGCTATGTGAACAAACACACATAAAACTGAGAAGCGGTACATCAAATGGTAGCCCAAACATGTAGCAGACTGTCTTCAAAGCAGCTGTTCTGCCATTTGCCTTTGGCATTGGGCTTCCTGAGGGGGACAAGAGATGGGGTCACCTCAGAACCATCTGAGGTTTATGCAGCCCAGAGTCAGGTACACTTAGGGGTTATTCAGATATCAGCTGGGGTCCCCAGCTCACTGAGACCAGATAAGGTGTATAATCTCAAGCACGGTTGCCTGTGCAATCACTGGGGAAGCTTTAAAAAATAGTGATGTCTGGTTGCACTCAAAGAAATTCTGACTTAATTGGTCTGGGCTGGGGCTTAGGTGCTGGAATTTTGAAATGTTACCCAATTACTTCTGAAAGGAAGTGTATAACTATAACTCAATTAGAGTTCCTCTAAAAGTCCAGTTACTTCTCAAACATCTGCAGTTTGCAGCAGGTGCAGGGTTCTCTCTCAAAAGTTACACTGGCTTCTAGACATGCTTTTTGTGCCAGAGATCTCTGCAGATATATAACTCAGCCCTCACCTTGAGTAAATAAAACACAGCCAAACAAAATCACATGAAAACATCCTTCAACCAAAACACTGGTTAAGTCAGTGAACTTTTGTGAAAATTTCAGGTAGCTCTGCAGGTTTCTGTGGAGCAGTAATCTTGGCATCTTCAACCCCAGCACTGCACCTCATCCTTGAGATACCCTTGACCTCATTCCTAGAGGTAGTTGCCATTTGACCTCTACCCCACTGAATCATTGACTTTATTTCTTTTATTGGTTCTTCTCCCCTCAGCATTTCTCATTTGCCCACCCTGTCCCTTCCTTCAGCTTCCCTCTGTGAGGCAGAGCAGTTTAGCTCTTTCTAAACTTCCCCACACCCACCAATGTTCTCAGAAAATAAAGTGTTTCCTAGTAAACAGGATCTACCCTTTGTGTGAAGTACTTTGATCATGAATAGCAACATATATTTTTCTCTAACCCAAATCCAGGCCCCTGAGGAACAGACTAAGGAAAGAACCTGCCTTTCCTGAGTGGCTACCAGCTAATAAATGGTGCAGAGGAATGCTTACCCCTTGGACCCTGTATGCTTCTCACTGATCACACTGTCCATGTGGAGGTAACATCACCTAATAATCAGTGAGGTTGGTGCTGACTACAAACCAGAGAGTGCCCCACTTTCTTATGATAAAGCAGCAAGATAATAATTTATGTGGTAATCCCCTCTCCTTCCCCTTCATTCCACCTGTTTGTAAGAAAGCTGACTTCACCTTTTAAACCATGACTTAGAGAACATGACCTTGGCTAAGCCAGTCAAGACAGCCCATCCCACTAAGGCTTACTCATTGGCTTAAAGATGGCACATCACCCAGTCCGGAGCATCCTGAGGCTTAATGGTGGTGTTTTGTTTGAACTATTTGAAAAACAGACTCTCCCTTTTTTGCTGGGTATAAAGATGAGATGACAGGAGATCCAAAGTACCTGTTAGAGAATGAAACCAAGTTGCAGGGGGCAAAATAACTGAGTCAAGAGACAGTACAGAGTAGGTCACTTATATCACTTGAGTCTCTGCACTAAGCAGTGCTTGTTGTCCGCCCTTCCTCTGGACTTCTGAGTTATGTGAAACAGGCCTGCTGAGTTGTTTTTCTGGCACTTGTGCTCTTATGAGTCTTAACTAATACAGAAGAACAGAAACTGAATTTATCATTCATTTTCCAGAGCTGATTGCCCCATGATATTTCTTGAGTGCTTCAAAAGTAACACTCCAAGGGATCACCTTGCAGAAAATGGAGGTTCTGTCTGCCCTCTAGCCATTAGAGGCATCAGACTACTGTTAAAAGTGCAGTGGTAATAGGCTTAACTGTGCCTAACAAGCAGAGGCATGACTCAGACCATTAAGAGTCATTAGGGTGTCCACCAATATAAACAAAAACTTTTGTAAAAAGATTAATAGCTATATTGTTAGTGGAATCTTGAAAGCCTAAGTTGCAAAATCAGCAGTCATGAGTCAAACACTTAAAAGCCATCAAAGCACTTACCACCTAAATCTAATACTCCCTTGCTAGGAACAGTTGGTCACAGAACAGGTCACTCACCAATGTCAAGAAAATTTCTGTCAAAATGAAGTACACTGTAAAACATCACAAAACCCCACTCGGTTATCCCTTTCAGGTATTAATTTAGCTCCAAGAGACTCAAGGCTTAGCTAAATAAATGGGATCCCCAAGTTTCAAAGAATTGAGCACTCCACCTTGCAGAACAATAGTCCTAAAAGTTATAGCTATCTCCAAAAAAATTTTTAAATATATATTTTATTATATATTATATATATATTTATAATGGCAACCTAGAATTGCAGTGGCAATTATGAAGAATGTCCTGGTTATGTAACTGTAAACTGAATTTCAACCCCTTGGCACTTTTAATACACATGACTCAATGATTTGCGTTGAAGGAAATAGGTTTTTGTTAACAGGGTTCCAATGTTAGGGACACTGACAATACTCCTACTCTGAGCCCTTCTCTCCCACAAGACCCAGAACTTCTCTCTCTCCCCAAAAGACTACAAGCCAAAACCATGTGCAGCAGTTCCCCATGTCCTTATCTGTTCTTAAGCCAGTCACACAAACAGATATCCAGACTTTCTGGAATGTTCACTGTGGGTTTCAGAGTCACCATCCTCTCACAGTAGTTCTCTCTTTCAGGATCTGGGGTGCACTGCTCTCAGTATCTATGTAGCAGTCCAAAAACCATGTGCTGTGCTATGCTGCATCATGGTGTCCCTGATGCTGGAACCCAGGGAGGCACCCATCCCAGTGTGGTACCTTGCCTCCAGGAGTGGGCTTCCATCCATGCAGGGTCTAAGCCCCTGTTAGGCCCAGCATTTCCTGGTCCCACGAGTATACCTATCTGTGCAGGGAGCTGAGCCAGAGGCCCAGAATGTCCAAATGCCAAAAGCCCAGAGAGAGCTTGCACCAAGCTCCAAAGCAAGAGAGTGACTTCTCCATACCAAGTGCATGAGTGTGTGAGAGAGAGAGAGAGAGAGAGAGAGAGAGAGATGCTTTCCACACCTTTTCTTTAAAAAGCCCTCCCAAAATCCCATATGCGCAGGAAGCCAGTGGGAATGTCCAGCTTTTCCTTTGGTGCACTGGTGTCTGCTATTTTTGTCAACTCCCTAGTGTCTTTGACCCTCTTTCAGCTGCCATCTTTAGTCAGGGCAAAAATTTCCCAGACACATGCAGGCACACGTGCGTCTGTCCTGGATGGAGCATCTAGCCCCACAACTCATGCAAGCGCTGTATGAGCTTCCACCCCAGCTATGTCATGAATCACTCTGCTGGCACACATTCTCACAGTCATGTTTACAGTTTGCCCTGGGCATCATCCTTCTTCCATAGATCCTCCCTTTAGGAAAGCATGGGCTGTTTTTTCTGCCTTCATTATGAAATATACCTTAAATACCTTCTGCTCTGTGGTTACCCTTCCTGCCCACCCCCCGTCTTTTTGCAGGAATTTTGGGGGGTCGTATGGTTCCCCTGTTTTCAGGGACTTCTGCTCCAACCTACCCTGCTACAGTTAGACAAGATTGTTCATTTATGAAATGCACATAAATGTAAGAGTTTCTGAATCAAACATGAAAGGGCTTTAATTTGTATGTAGAAAACTCTAAAAGTCTTAGATTCCAAAACAGCTTCATTGAATGACTGATTGCAAAAGGCTAATGAAAAATTAAAGACACAAGATGTACCTAAAACAAAATACTGAAAGTCTGGCTTATACTACTTTTTCTATCCTCCTTTACCAAAATATTCAGTCTACTAATCCTCTTTCTGAATTGACATCCTATTCTGAAGAGACTACAAAACTGTAAACAAGAGTTTACCAAGTTAGTGGGCTTACAGCTGCAACAGCTCCAAGGCCAAAAACCTAAACCAACACTTGGACCTCCCCTGTTGCATCCTCCTAGGCATCCATTATCAAAACACTGGCCCAAAAATGAGTGTCTCATGGCCCAAAATTCAGTGTCTCATTTGCAATCACTACCCTGAAAGGATAGCCCTCCCTATGGGATACTGCTAGGGTCAAAAGGACTCCATGAGATTCTCCCATAAGCTGCTATGAGTTATTCCCTTAAATAGTCAAGGGTAAATTAAAATTAAGATTGTTGTTATAAGAAATGTTCAAACCTGTTATCAACATAAGAATGTCCAAACCTGTAGATAATTTTTGTAAGAGTTTATTTGAGCCAAACAAAACTGCTGACCATTGCCGGAAAGATCTCAAATGCTCTGGAGAAATGACAGTTTTTCCATTCTTTTCTGCAATTGAAAATAAAAAGAAAGGAAGGAAGATTACATGAATGTGGAAGAAAGCAACACAAGGATTGGATTATAGAATAATTAACAAGATTATGTGCTCTCTTGAGGGTTGTTATCCTTATTTCAAAATTGTGTCAACCTATATGTACAAGAACAATGGACAAGGCTTCCTTAACACAAAGATAATTTTTTTTACAAAAATTTATATTACTCAGGCATGACTACCCACCATGACCAGTCCAGTTAGTAATGTATGATCAGATTATCCTGTGAAGTTACTTTCCATAGAACCCTTTTTTTTCATACAAAATCCCCCATTTTGGTCATAAATCAATTCAAAGGATGAATTGATGGCCAAACTTTTGGTCAGATGGTGTGGTCTCAGACCACTAGCAAGTCCCATTCCTAGGAAGTTTCGGTATTAGTATTGTCTTATTGAAATGGCGGACCAGTGGGAATGGGGCAATACCACATAATCATGGGGTGTGAGTTGAGGCCAAATTTTCCCAAAAGAGGAAGGCAGTCAGGTCTTACAGCCTTCATTTCTATCTTGTGAACTATCATGATATGAGTTCTGTCTGTCTAATTTTCCTGTATTTTGCATCTAAAGTAACATTTATATAGGTTAGAAAAGACTATTAAGTTATTTTTAAAGATTTTATTTATGAATTTTAGAGATAGGGGAAATGAGGGAGAAAGAGAGGGAGAGAAACATTGATGTAAGAGAGAAGCATCAATCAGTTGTTTCTCATATGCTCTCCAACCAGGAACTGAACCCACAACCCATGTGCCCAGACTGGGAATCAAATGGTAACCATTCTCTTTGTGAGATGATGTCCAACCAACTGAGCCACACTGGTCAGTGCAGTATTAACAGTTATTTTATATATGTTCAGTAATCAAACAGTTGGACCATACAGAAAAACCCAAAGAACAAGTATAACCCTTATTCTAATTAATATCATTAGCAGGCATGTAAAGATAATCAAACAACTGGTTTCTGAGTTAATTATCAATTTGTAGGTATATAGGCACCGTCGATACCTTGGTGTAGACATCTATCCCTAATGGTGGTTTCTCATCCATGAGGGATCTTTGGTGCACGTTGTAGGTGAGAGGAGTGTCAGACACAAAAGTAGATGTTCATTCACATTTAGGAAACCTGATAAGGTCCCTTTTAATGAGATTGGATACTGTCTTTTATTTGATGTCCTTTCCAATAAACAAAATCTCCAGGTGGCAGTCAGTGATCTTTAAAGTCTGTTTTCTGGGAGTTTGCTGTGAAAGGAATTGGTTACCTGTTTGGTATTTTCTTGAAGATATCAAAGAAAGGGGTTTGAGTAATGCCAGGTCATAAGTTCTTCATCAATCGATTATTTTTAGGCCCAGCTTAAATGTACTATATAGCATGAAGCAATAAAAAACTGAAAAAATGGGGAAAACATGTCCTTCTTAGGTTTTTCATAGCTCCAACTTATTTAACTTGCAACCATTGTTTACCCAAACAATATGACCTACAAGGTTTTCTTTCATCACTTATTTTACAATGCTTCCCATCTAATTTAACATAAAAAACAAATCCTTTGAGGTGTCCCAAGGGCCCTCTGAAACACTGCAGATTTATTCTCAGATATACTGAAATTTTAACCCTTAAAACCTCACTTTCTAATAAAAACTAACAATGTAAGAAATCTGCATTTTTAGCTTGGACATTTTATAAACTTTAGAAACATATTTCATAGACATCAAAAATCAGTTATTAACTTGGACTATATTTTTAAATCTGGATAAAATATATTTACATAATATCAATAACTCAAAAGACAGTTCTGCTCTACTTGAAACAACAAACTAGCATTTATTTACTAAGTATTAATCTTAGATTATGTGAGCTTGAAAAGCATTTGAGTTAGTTTCTATATTTCTGAGAATTTTAGAATACTGAATCCTTATATGCACTTGCTTGTAAATTAGTTTTAATAATACCATCTTGAGATAGAAAATTATCTCACATTTGCAACATGCATATATAGACATACACAGCAGACACAAACGGAGACCATTTGGATCAAAATTTTGTTTTGGAGGCATTTACATTTCTGTATCTGTTCTTGACAAGTCAAGTTCCAAGTAATCTTCCTCCTTTTAAAATAAGAACAGTCATTATGCACTGGCTGGTGTAGCTCAGTGGATTGAGCATCCACCTGTGAACCAAAGGGTCGCTGGTTTGATTCCCCAGTCAGGTCACATGCCTGAGTTCCAGGCCAGGTTCCCAGTAGGGGGCGTGAGAGAAGCAACCACACATTGATATTTCTCTCTGCCTCTTCCTCCCTTCCCCTCTGTCTAAAAATGAAATAAATAAAATCTTTTTAAAAATAAAATAAGAACAGTCAATTTATTTTTAATTTGTATAATATCTTTTATATAAATATTTTTTATTTATTGATTTTAGAGAGAGAAGAAGGAAGAGAGCGACAGAGAGAAAGAAGAGAGAGAAACATTGATTTGTCCTACTTATTTATGTTTTCATTGGTTAATTCTTGTATGTGTCCTGACCGTGGATCAAACCTGTAACCTTGGCATGTCAGGATGATGAGGACAGTCATTTTAATACCTCAAAGAATTGGTTGTCACCTAAACAACATCATAGGTTGATCCATTCATCTAAATCTTCCTTTTGAAGCTTTGAGAGACCAATTAAAATACAACTTTTTTCTAATTGTGTGAACAAAAGATAAGTTCAGAAAAACCAAATGATCCTAAGGTGCTTGGCCACCTTAGCATTATTAGGAGGCTAGCTGTCATAGGACTTGTTGAACTCAGAGACCTGATTTCCCATGCTAATCTTGAGATCTATAGAGTCTGCATAAACTTCTAGGGAAAACCAACTTTTATATGAACATGTAACAAACCAAATGCAATGAATATCCTGATGGGACTGTTTTATGCCCTAGAGATAATATTTTCTCAGGCTACCACATAAAGATTCTTAATCACCTAAGAATATTGGAACAAGGGGCAGCAAGAGCTTATGTGACACTGCCCAAACCACTATGCTTTTAAGGCATGGGTCCCCCTGTCAAGGTGAAACTATTCTACTGTGCTCTCCCCTTCACAAGAAACAAACAAGTCTCTCTGGGGCTCCCTCAGACTTCTCCAGGATAGGTTATATTACCACATTGGGCACCTCATAAAACCTATGTCCACTGCTCCATATTTGGGAATCTACAGTCACCCCATTGGTTATTTGGGTTGGGGAAGCAAGTGTCCTTTCTCTTTCAGAACTAAAGAATTTAGTCTTTCATTTAACCAGCAAAGATTTTGTTTAGACTCTCAGTAAGCAGTCCAATAAAAAGCAAAATTAAAAGCAGCAACCTATTGTTTTCTTTCCCTGGGTTATATCAACCCTTAACCACCTTGAGGATATTGTAAGGACAGCTTAAATAAAAACTCATGGCCCTCTTAAAGCATGGAGGCCCACGGTTATGAGAGAAACACACACAAGTCCACCTGATGTGAAGCGCAACAGGCCCCTGCTGGTACCTAGCCCTGAGGGTGGTTCTGGGTGGGTTTCTTTGGAATTCTGCTGACTTCACCAAGTAAATGTCAATGTAAAAAATGTCAAAACCTGTAAAGAACTTTTTAAATAAAAATTTATTTGAGCCAAACAGTATAAACCTGGAAGCAAGATCTCAACAGACTTAGACAAATGCTTCCCAGAATGGCAATTTGAAGTTTCATTTTTT
The DNA here is from genome assembly GCA_004026545.1 of Mormoops blainvillei. Taxonomy (NCBI): domain Eukaryota; kingdom Metazoa; phylum Chordata; class Mammalia; order Chiroptera; family Mormoopidae; genus Mormoops; species Mormoops blainvillei. The sequence continues at coordinate 80,262 of PVJD01005273.1, forward strand.
GCACTTGGAATTAAAGAAGGAATGTAAGGAGTATTACGTAAAAGTGAGAGAAAGCAACACAGGGATTGAATTACAAGATATGTCTCATGATTATGTGCTCTCTTAAAGGTGGTAATGCTTCCTAGTGGTCTAAAAAAGAGGGTTTCAAAGATGTGTTGCTCTAGATGCACAAAAGCAATGAACAGGCTTGCTTAAGGCAAAGATGACATTTTACTAAAGAAGCTATATGCCTGGGGCATGACTACCCCCCATGACCTGCTTTGTTAATCAGATTACCCTATGAAGCTACTTTCCACAGAATCCCTTTTTTGTCCACAAAATTAATGGAAAACTGTCAAATTTTTGTTAGGTACTGAGGCAAAACTCTGTACTTCATATCCCATTTGCTCTGGAGCCTGCAGATGAAATTCTGGAAAAACTGGCAGAAGCCAGTGTTAATATAAGAAACGTCTAAACCTGTAGAGAATTTTTATGAGTTTACATGAGCCTGACTGATGACAATTGCTGGGAAGCAAAATCTCAATGGACTGAGGAAATGTTTTTGAGAATGGCAGTTTTACAGCTTATTTTATACATTAATTAGAATGAAAGGGAAAAAAAAGAATCAAAGGAGAAATGTAAGGAGGGTTACATGAAATCCACTGGTTGAAGACTAAGATGGTGGGGGAAAAAAAACCAAGGGAAATCTCTGGATTGGATAAAAAATAAAATGGAGAAACACATACTTCCTTTACCTTGGTGGGTATAAGGTAGTTAATAATTAACATTTACAGTACATAGTGATGGAATAAGAAAACGATAAGGGTTTCTGTAGTCTGATGCTCCGGTACAGCAGTTTTGCCCTGAGGGGCCTGGAAGGGGGACCACTCTGGCATTTCAAAGGTATATTATCTTAGATTTTTTTTTTTAAAGCTCACTTAGTGTAAAGGTTTACTTTTGTCAAGAAAACTTCAGGCCTAGGATGCAACTGCTTTCCATGACCCACTTTTAGTCAGTATTTTTAATATTTAGACATCTTATATGGTTCCTTTTAGCCACTCTAGCCTCCTCTGAACTTAGTTTTCATGCTAGCCTCCCCTGAACTTGGCCCTTTTTTCATCCACTCGAGCAAAGGGTAAAAGAGTTCCTACCAAAGTCAGCTTTTCTGACTCTGGTCTACACTGTCTGTTCAAGAGTGGAAGATAAAATTTTACATTGTCCTTTTCTTTCCAAATTTAGACTTCTGTGAATTTGGTTCAGGGGTACCCATTATCTATTGATTCTTTTCTTTACCAGGGACAGCTATTGACTTCTCGCTTATCATGTTTTGTGTCTTATACCCTGTTTCTCACTGTGATTAAGTATAGTGTTTTTAAAGCAACAAATCCCAAAGTGTGGTTCTTGGACAAGCAGAAGCAACATCAACAGCCAAGAAATTGTTAGAAATGCAAATTCTCAGCCCCCCCCACCCCCACCCCAGAAACTCTGGGGTAAAGCACCATAATCTGAACGTTAATGTTATAAATTGTGGTAGACAACTTCCTGAATGGCCCGCATGACCTCCATTTATGCCCTTGTATAATCCCTGCCCCAAGTATGGTTTGGACTTCATGACTAGCTTATAATGACAACATTATCATAGGCAGGATAAGATGTCACTATTAAGAACTAGAGTATAAAATCTATGAAGACTGTGGCTTCTGCCTTGGTCACTCCCTGGCTATCTGGTCTTTAGATGGCTGGCTACTGTGACATAAGGACTTAGGCAACCTATGGAGAGACTCCCATGACAGGAACCAGGACTTGCAGAAACCAAATGAGGAAGTTTGGGAGCAGTTCTCCCACCATGGACTCCAATCAAGACTTCACTGAGACTGCAGGTTTGGCCAACAGTTTAAATGTAATTTTACAGACAATCTGAGCTAGAGGCACCCAGTTAAGCTGTGCTTGGATTCCTGATCGACAGAAATTGTGAGTTATTACATTTTTATTGTTTTAAGCTGCTAAGTTTTGCAATAATTTATTACATAGTAATATGACTGATACAGGTTAATATTTGAGAATCACTGCTTTCATTTCAGGAACAGTAGGTGAGTCACAACTAAATCAGAATTTTTCACTCTTCCCCTTGCCTTTCAGTAAGTTTCAGGTAACCTTCCTCTTAGGTTGGAACTTAACCTCTCCTAAATATGATAGGGCATGTATAATTTCACACATTGAGTGCCTCCCATTCCTTTGTTTTGCTTCCCCTTGCTTTCAGGATCCACTCATTTTCTGTGCTTAGATAGTCCACTATATTTTGCCCTAGCAATATCCTATGAAAAGATATAAATCAATAACTCTAGTCTGCCAAAATCATCTCCTGGTGAAGCAAGGTCTTTGTCATTCTCTCTTCCTGAGATTGATAACTTCTATCTAAGAAGACATTTCCTGTCAAAATGTCCACAACCTAATCTGCCTTTGGTAAATGCCTAGTATACCTTACTTCTGGTGCACCCTTCCTTAGATTTCTGGAGTTTACCAAGCACATTTCTTTGCTTTTTAATTTTTCTTTTTGTATTTTTAATACATTTCTTTTCTTAAAGCACATTATCTAAGTTATCTAAGTCAATCAAAGATTTTTGAAATAGCAGGAGCATGAAAATAGAGTAAAACTAGTCTCTTCAACATATGGTGTTGGGACATCTATATAGCTACATGCAAAAAAAATGAAATTTGACCACCAACTTGCACCACACACAAAAGTAAACTCAAGATGGATAAAAGACTTAAAGGTAAGTCATGACACCATAATAGTCCTAGAGGAGAACATAGGCAGGAAAATTTCAGATATTCCATGCAGCAATATTTTCACCAATATGTCCCCTGGAGCAAGTGATATAAAGGAAAGAATAAACAAATTGGGCTTAAATTTAAAAGCTTCTGCACAGTTACAGAAAACATCAGCAAAATGAAAAGGGAGTCAACCATATGGGAAAACATATTTGCCAATGATACCTGGGACAAGGGTTTGATCTCCAAAATATATAGAGAACTCACATGGCTCCACACAAGGAAGACAAACAACCCAATTAAAAAATGGGCAAAGGACCTGAACAGGCACTTCTCCAAGGGCCCAGAGACATATGAAAGCATGCTCAGCATCGTTAGCCATCAGAGACATAAAAATAAAAAACCACAATGAGACCAGAGTGGTCATCATAAACAAATCAACAAACAACATGTGCTGGTGAGGCTGTGGAGAAAAGGGAACCCTAGAACATTGTTGGTGGGAATGCAGGCTGGTGCAGCCACTGTGGCAAACAGTATGGAAAATCCTCAAAAAACTAAAAACGGAATCACCTTTTGTCCTGGAAATTCTACTGCTGGGATTATACCCTAAGAATCCTGAAACACCAATTCGAAAGAACCTATGCACCCCAATGTTCATAGTAGCACAATTTACAACAGCCGAGCGTTGGAAACAGCCTAAGTGCCCATCAGTAAATGAGTGGATCAAAAAACTGTGGTACATTTACACAATGGAATACTATGCAGCAGAAAGGAAGAAGGAATTTCCCCCCCTACCTTTCATGACAGCATGGGTGGAACTGGAGAGCATTATGGTAAGTGAAATAAGCCAGGCGGTGAAAGACAAGTACCATATGATCTCACCTATAAGTGGAACCTAAACAAAACAAGGGAGCAAAATAGAACCAAAGACATGGAAAGAAAGAACAAACTGACAGTGACCAAAGGGGTGTGGGGAGGGCATAATGAGTGAAAGAAGGGGAAGGGTCAAGTCAAAGAACATGTGTAGAGGACCTATTGACAAGGTCTAGGGGGTGTGGGGTAGGATTGAATGTGGGAGGTAGGGGTGGGTAGAGTGGGGGATAGTAATGGGGGTAAAATGGGGACAACTGTAACTGAACAATAATAAAAAAACAAGCATAAACCAACAATAATAAAATCATAAGAAATAAAAAAAAAGAAAGATTTCTGAAACTAAGGAGGTACAGGGTAAAGCAGCCTGGCTCTTTATCTCATTCTGTGGTTGGCAATGTGTTTATTTAAGACAGTCACCTTTGAGGTACATGCCTTGACAATCAAAACTTGTCAAGCTCTAGTATTACAAAAAAGAAAAACCAACTGTCAAGGTTTACCTACTATCCACCCTTTGATGCCTAGATATCAGAGTTATGTAAAGACTTTAATGGCCTGAGTAGAAGATATGTTAAAAGTCAAGAGTATGGCAAATTGTAACCAAGAAATTACACATCTAAATAGGGTTATATTAGAAAATTCTTTTAATAATTATACAGACGGTAGGGTTAAATTCAGTGTATAGGCACTGTCTCAAATATGAAGAGTCCAGCCATGAAAATTGGTCTCCGATCTTGCAGGCCTTGAAAATCTGTTCAAATATTTGGCTAGTATTGTGGAATTGTTTGAACCTGTCTTGAATTGGTAGCTTGCCCCATATCTCACTGAGCCATTCTCTTCATCCTGAAAATAGGTCAGTTCGGTTAAAGAGTTGTGTTACATTTCAGGAGACACTGATGCAGATGGGCTCCCAAAATTAGAACTATGTAGTGCAAATGATTGTATCAGGTATTTAATAAGAGGCATTTCTATGGAAACAAAAGAAAAACAATCGTTAGTGATTGGAGCAGACTATAAACCCAGTCTGAGTGCTGTAAGTGACCAGCTGAAAAGATTTCTAGGTGTTGGGCCAGAGTCATCTCCAGATGAAGTAAGGACAGGAAATGGCCACCTGACAGATTTTCCTCATTTATAATTTCAGTGCCTCTGGTGATTTTTTTTTATTGTTCAAGTAAAGTTTTCTCCATTTTCCCCCCACAACTACCCCCGCCCTCCCATTCCCACCTCCCACCCTCAATCCTTCCCCTCTTTGGCTGTGTCTATGTGTCCTTTATATATGTTCCGTGATGACCCTTCCCCTTTTTCCCCCTACTATTCCCTCCCCCTCTCATCTGGTTACTGTCAGTGATTTTTCTGAGTGGCCAACAACCACAAGAATGAAGAGTATACATTCTATAAATTTTCATCCACTTCAGTTATATGATCTGAAAGTTATCATAAATATTTACTTATTAGAGTCTTTTTCATGAGTCTTCTTGCAGGAGCATGTTTGCAAAAGATTCAGAGTAAAACAATAAATGTAAATGACAAACAACTTAAAAATTGCCATAGTTAAAAATCTAATTAGAGTTCATTATCATGCAGTCGAAAGGAAATTTAGTGATTTCTGTAACACACAATATTTTAAGATGATAACTGAAATTATGACTGATAGGGTTATGTATCAGGTTTTTAAAAATTTTATGTATTTGTATATGTATTTGTATATGAATAACATATACCCATACAAATACAACTTAAAGAAGGTTTAGCATCACTTCTTATTTGACAATGCTTCCCATGTAATTAATATAAAATTTAAGCCTAATTAGTGTATCATCTCTCTTTTTACAAGGAGAATGAAAAAATTCTTAAATTCTTTCAAAAAGCCAGGGGTTCACTAGAAAATCCCAAAGTGAATCCGGGGCAGGGACTCATTTAGAACTTGATTTTTTGGAAGTTTGTCAAAAATATAAAAATGTTCCAAAACATTGAATTAAAGAGGACGATAAGTCACTGTGAAAAAATACTTGTTTAACCAAAGTGATAAAGACTTCAAAGGTAAATATGGAATGTTACATAGTTGTAAAAAAAAATCTTTTAATAGAGAAGATCATTTTCTTAAATAATCAAAGACCTGATGAAGACTACATGAAGCCTAGGAAATTATTCTGATAAAATACAGAATCTTTTTTTTCCTAAGCATATTACTTAAAAGGTAAATGAAAACTTTTATAATCTTATCAACAGCAGACTAATAATCTAAGAAAACTTTGTTCTTTCAGCATATAAAGTAAAATTTTAGTTTTACCTGCCTCTATTTATTAGTGTACTTTTATTTAATTGCTTTATTTTTCAATTAAAGTTGACATTCAATATCATATTAAGTTCAGGTATATACTATGTTGGTTAGATATTTATACAACTTACAAAGCAATCCCCACAATAAGTCTTGCACACACCTGACACCATATATCATTATTACAATGTTATTGACAACATTCTCTAAGCTGTTCTTTACATTTTCATGACTCTGTGTAACTGACAATTTGTACTTTTTAATTCCATCACCTTTTTCACCAAGCCCCTCTAAATATCAGGCAACCATCAGTTTTTTTTCTAAGTACATAAGAGTTTGTGTCTGTTTTGTTTATTTATTTATTTTGTTTTTTAGGTTTCACATATAAGTGAAATTATATGGCACTTGTCTTTCTATAATTTATTTCACATAGCAAGGTACCTTCTAGATCCATCCATGTTGTCACAAATGGTAACATTCATTTTTATGGCCAAGTAATATTTCATTATATATATGTGTATTTTATATATATATATATATATATATATATATATGTATCACATCTGTATTCATTTGTCTTTTGAGTGGAATGGTTAGTCTATGTACATTTAAAGTAATTATTGATAGGTGTACTGTTACTGCCATTTTATTGTTTTCTGATTGTTTTTGTAGTTCTTTCTTTTTGTTCTCTTGCTCTCTTATATGTTGATGGCCTTCTGTAGTGTTGTGTTTGCGTTCCTTTCTCTTTATTTCTTGTATCTCTTTTGTAGATTTTTGATTTATGGTTACCACGTGTTGCCTATATACCAAGCTATGTTGGTATATAGTAAAACTGGTAAAAACTCCAAAGTGAACTGCAGTTTGTAGCTGCCTCTACTGAGCTTGGAGGTACCTGGGAGTTGTTACGCTACAAACTAAGGCTGGTTGCCACTTCGTGCAAGACTTGGGGCTGCTCAGCAAGTGGTACAGGGCATGCCAAGACCAGCTACTGCTTGTTTGGAGTTTATAAACCTTTGAGTGTTTTTAAGAAAATTCACACTGGTCAGAATGGCCATCATAAACAAATCAACAAACAAGCACTGGTGAGGTTGTGAAGAAGAGGGAACCCTAGTTTCATTGTTGGTGGGAATGCAGACTGTGTAGTCACTGTGGCAAACAATATGGAAAATCCTCAAAAAACTAAAAATGGAATCACCTTTTGTCCTGGAAATTCTACTGCTGGGATTATACCCTAAGAATCCTGAAACACCAATTCAAAAGAACCTATGCACCCCAATGTTCATAGCAGCACAATTCACAACAGCCGAGTGTTGGAAACAGCCTAAGTGCCCATCAGTAAATGAGTGGATCAAAAAACTGTGGTACATTTACACAAAGGATTACTATGCAGCAGAAAGAAAGAGGGAATCCTACACTTTATGACAGCATGGGTGGAACTGGAGAGCATTATGGTAAGTGAAATAAGCCAGGTGGTGAAAGAAAAATACCGTATGATTTCACCTATAAGTGGAACTTAATGAAACAAACAAAGAAACAGAACAGAACCAAAGACATGGAAAGAAAGAACAAACTGACAGTGACCACGGGATGGAGGGAGATAATGGGTGAAAGAAGGGGAAGGGTCAAGTCAAGGAATATGTACAAAGGACCAACTGACAAGGTCTACAGGGAGGGGAGGGAAAGAGATGGTGGGCAGGTTCGGGGTGAGTAATAGGGAAAAGGGGGGGGGGACAAGTGTAATTGAACAACAATAAAAAACTTTTTAGAAAGGGACTTATTTAAGAAAAAGAATATCAAAACTATGAACAATGAAATGGCAAAAAATAAATATCTATCAACAATTGATTCTAAAAAACAAACTAAGCAAACAAGAAGAACAGAGACAGAATCATGGATGCACAGAGCTTTTTGATATTGCCAAATGGGAGGGGGTTTGGAGGAATGTGTGAAGAAGTGAGGGGATTAAGAAGTACATGTATGCCATTACGGAATAGCCACAGGGTTGTAAAGTGCAGTATAGGAAATGGAGTAGCCAAAGAACTTATACCCATGACCCATGGACACAACAAAGGTGTGTGGATTGCCTGAGGGAGTGGTGTTGCTATGTGGAGGGGGGCAAAAAAGGAAAAACTGAGACAACTATAATTGCATAATTAATAAAAATAATTTTATAAAAGATAAAGACAGTAGCTTTAATTCATTAAATTGGATTATAGACTAAATGATATCAAATGGCTGACCCATCCATCCAACTACATTTTCCCCAATTTGCTTTTTATTATGAGAATGAAGGCTTCCATCCTTTTTTAGAAACCAAGGGTCTTATGTTCTAGAGCTTCAGGGTTGCAAATAAAGAGGGGGTCATTTGAGTCACTGTGGTCATTGAATGACAAACCAATTGGCCAGACCAATTTTGCACAATAAGAGATATACCTCATCTAATGTTTTCACTGTGGGACTTAGTAGTGATCATGGTGAAGGGAGGATGGGTGGCATGGCACAAGGCAATAAGTATCCAAGTGAGAAAGCCTTGGTACAAATACTGCTGGCCCTAGTGGTCTTTGCCTTTCCTTTTCCCTTTTCCTCCTTACTAGAAGTCTCAATAATCCCGTTACTTTTCCCTTGATAGTAGAAATGCCTTACGAAGCATATTTCTTGGTTCTGCCACATTCAGGGGAAAGCTGAGGGTCTCAGAGTCTGGTATCTTGCAGAAAATAAGCATACAACCCAGATGGACCTTTAAGAAGATATAAATTTTACGATCTTTAATGATAGTGGCCAGTTGACACATTTCGGCAGCCATAAGTAACAATTCAGAGCTTATTCCAAAAATGTGCAAAAGCCAATTAGTTCCCCTATCTCCTCCCTGCTGCACAAAATCTTTAGAAAAAGTTTAAATTTCAGTTAAGGTTTAGTTTCTGATCTCAGTTTCTACTTTTTGATTTTTCTCTTGTTACCTTAATCTAACTTTTTGTTATGGAAAAAATTTGAACATCCCTGTGAACCCTCTTTCTAGGCAAACACTTTTCTCTCCAGCATGTCTCAATCAACCTTTATGGGATTGGGATGTGCCTCCACTCGCATGATAGACACATAGCCTTTGGGATAAGCTCTACGGCCTCTGGAGCATGATGGAGGCCATGTACAAAAGCACATAGCTGTACAACCAACCCCCAGCAAGCACTGCCCCTTTCCCAGATGATGTTGTCCACCTAAGTTTGGTGGTTAGTAAGCCAGTTACCCTTAAAGAACATTGTCCTGGCTTTGTTAATGGAACAATCATGCTATCCTGTTGACTATGTCAATTATTTCGTACCAGTCTCATACTATTGAAAGTGGTGCTCTTGATTATAAAAAACTGGGTTGCTTACATAGGCCTAGATTACTTTTTGAAACAAATGTGTGGTTCTTAATATAACTGCAAGATGCCCTCAGCAATAACCATTAGAAACTTTGAAAAGACAAGACTCTGGAGGCTATACAGTACACCTGGGTCCACAGAGTAAGGGCAAGGGTAGAGAAAGAGAGAGTGAACATAGGCCTAAGGTTCTGCCTTTGTCAGGTTCCAGGGTGTCGTACCTAGGGTTTTGCAAGTTCAGTCTTTTTTTTCTTTATTTTCTCCTCTTTATTCCCCTCTGCCCTGCATCCCCCCTTCCACCAGTATTGCCCCATTTAGTTCATGTCCATGGGTCATACATATAAGTTCTTTGGCTTCTCCATTTCCTACTCTTAACCTTCACCTATCTATTTCGTACCCACCATTTATACTTCTTACTCTCTGTACATTTTCCCCCATTCTCCACCCTCCTGCTCTCCGCTGATAACCCTCCATGTGATCTCCATTTCTGTGATTCTGTTCCTATTCTAGTTGTTTGCTTAGTTTGTTTTTGCTTTTGTTTTTTTAGGCTCATTTATTGATAGTTGTGAGTTTGTCATTTTACTGTTCATATTTTCGATCATCTTCTTTTTCTTAAATAAGTCCCTTTAACATTTCATATAATAAGGACTTGGTAATGATGATCTCCTTTAACTTTACTCTATCTGGGAAGCACTTTATCTGCCCTTCCATTCTAAATAATAGTTTTGCTGGATAGAGTAATCATGGATGTAGGCCCTTGCCTTTCATGACTGAATACTTCTTTCCAGCCCCTTCTTGCCTGTAAGGTTTCTTTGGAGAAATCAGCTGAGAGTCTTATGGAAACTCATTTGTAGGCAACTCTCTCCTTTTCTCTTGCTGCTTTTAAGATTCTCTCCTTATCTTTAATCTTGGACAATGTAATTATGATGTGCCTTGGTGTGTGCTTCCTTGGGTCCAACTGCTTTGGGACTGAGCTTCTGAGACTTCCTGGAAATTTATTTCCTTTGCCAGATTGGGGAAGTTTTCCTTCAATATTTTTCAAATAAGTTTTCAATGTCTTGCTCTTCCTCTTCTCCTTCTAGCACCTGTATGATTCAGATGTTGGAGCATTTAAAGTTGTCCCCGACCTGGCTGGTATAACTCAGTGGATTCAGCAACAGCCTGTGAACAAAAGGGTAGCCAGTTTGATTCCCCTGTCAGGACACATGCCTGGGCTGTTAGCCAGGTCCCCAGTAAGGGGCATGTGAGAGGCAACCACACATTGATGTTTTTCTCCCTCTCTTTCTCACTTCCTGTCTAAAAATAAAATAAATAAAATCTTAAAAAGAAAAAAAAGAATGCTTGCTATATTAAATTAAAAAAAAAAGTTGTTCCAGAGGTTGCTAAACTTCTCATTTTTTTGAATTCTTGTTTCTTCATTCTGTTCTGGTTGAATGTTTATTTCTTTTTTCAGCTCCAAGTCATTTATTTGAGTCCTGGTTTCCTTTTCTTCACTGTTGGTTCCCTGTATATTTTTCTTTGATGTTTCTCACATTGGTGTTCCTTCCTGTCTCTCTCTCTTACTCTCTCTCTCTTTCTCTCTCTCACTCTCTCTCTAAAATCAATAAACACATTTCTGGATAATGACTTTTTTTAAAAAAGTTTACAATGGTAAATTTTATGTATATTCTACCATAATTTAAAAAGTAACAAATCTTCCAAATTCAGCTAAATTTCTTTTGCTTCAGAGCATTTCTTGTATCCTTACCAGTAGTTACAGATACCGAAGTCTCACTTTATGGTAGAAAAAATTTTCTAAAAGGTCAAGGTCAGGGAGATTGGGATGGGCAGAGTAGGGTTTGGGGCATGGATTTCTGAGGACTGTTCTTACCTTCTACAACAAGACATGCTGGGCTGAGATCTGAAATGGTCTTAGTGAGGGGAAGGACCAAGGCTGTCCTTTTCCAATTATATCTCTTTTGAGACCTCAAAGGCAACCACAGCTTGTAAAAGAAAGGGTGCAGGCAGCATGCTACTTATGGATAGATGTCTGTGCAGTAAGTAACAAGCTACAAGCTGTGGGCAGCCCTGGAAAACCCTTCAGATACTCTTCTCTCTGGTGCACTGCCATTTCTGTGCTAAGAATGCTAAGAACAAGAGAGTTTGGGGGACCCCCAAGACCTACTTCCCAGTTGCTTTTTGAAGGATGATACCCTCCCAGAATTACTTTGAGGTTTTGTTAAAAATCCAGGTTACCAGGTTCCATTGCTAGGGGTTCTGAGCTATTAGCCAAGGCCTCAGAATATGTCAATACTTACACTCCCCAGGTGTTTCTGATGAAGTCAAATTTGAGAATTGCTGACAATGTCAGAGAAAGATGAGCAAAGTCCAATGAAAGTAATTTGTAATTGAAGATGAGGATTTGAGTTTGAGCCCTGTGGGGTTCCAGGTCTCCATGTCATGAGGAGAATTGGACCAAATAGCCCCTTGACTGTCCCCTCCAGGACCCAAGCAGACATCGAGGTTAGTCACACCTCCAGGACTCTATACCCATCTAAGGATCTAGTAAAATACAAACGGTTCTGGGGTTGGAGGATACCCTGTTCCTGGGCTGAGTTCAGTGCTCTGAGCTTTCACTTAGGAGTCCTTTGGTTGCTTGAGTTTGTTTGTTTGGGGATAATTTAGTTCCAAAGTAAATAAACATGTTGCTGTGAATTCTGTTTTTCAAAGAAATCTTGCAATGTCATGAAATGTGGTAATATGAAATTTCTGAGGAAGAATGTCTCAAGAGAAGGTTGTACAGAGATCCAGCTGGGAGCCCTGAAGCCAAATCCTACAACCTTAGAATTTGACTATAAAAACTCAGGCCTTAAGCTCTTGAAACATGTAGTAGTACATGAAGCATTTCCATGATTATCTTAGACCATTTAATTGGAAAATCTAAAGACAAGTGGTACAAATTACTCCCCAAATGACTCGGGGGTTTTCCAGGAACTGTCTTTTCCTTCAACCTGCTCCTGACTTTAACACCCTGTGATGGGACACCCCCTAAAAACAAGGGTCCCCCTCACTCTTTTGAATTTCCTGCCCTTGATGTTCTCAACTGGCATCACTCTATTGGGTACGATAGCTTCTCTTTCAATTCCAAGGAGGGAAAAACAGTTGAAAACCATTTTTTTGTTGTTGAAATAATATCTGCATGAAACACAAAGTACAGATAAGCTAAAATGAAAAGCAATAGTCTCCAATTGCTCCAAGCCACTGTCCCAGTCTTCTGTAACATGTTGCTGTATTCCAGTTCTTCTAGTGTCTTCTCTTATGACTCAGTTGGGTCATAGGTTTACACCACTATAACTGCATCTGTCAATAGTAAGCAATATCTGTCTGATCAGTGATATGAAAGATGATTTTGACCCACACAGGCATAAAACCACCTCCAATATTTGATATTTATATTTTAATACTGCTATACATTATCTTTTAATTTGAGCCACTGTGCATGGACATTGGAGAAATAGATTGCAAATGAATTCCTTAGCCAAAATTCACATGAATTGTGCTGAGACTTAAAAAAATGTTAGCCTAGCCAAGAACAGTTGATGTGCATGGAAAAGTAAAGGAGATGGAAAATAGACTGAGCCAGTATCTTGTTCCCCTGAAAGGGAATATTGTGTTTGCAATGAGTTTGCTGTTTGATGTTACCAGAGTAAGTGTCAATGCTGGACATTTGTGGTTGATCTCCAAGTAAACACAAATTGAGGAAGTAAAAATTTGGCTAAATCAACAGAAAGTTCTGTGGGAGAGCAAAAATTAACTCTGAATAGAATAATGTGTATTTGAATAAAGCCTACACCTTATTTCTAATATTAAGACTTGGACTGAAGCAAGAAGCACATGACTAATAAAAATCCATGGCCAACTGGAAAGTCTATTTCACAAATAACAGTGTTTCCTAATTAGACTTTCTTTTCTTTTAAAATCTGCTATTAAGACTTTATCATTCCCCAATTGTTTATCCATCAAATCTATCACAAGATAAAATAACATTTTAAATATTACTATACAATGTCTTTTTTAAAAAAAGATTTTATTTATTTTATTTTTAGGCAGGGGGAAGGGAGGGAGAAAGAGAGGGAGAGAAACATCAATGTGTGGTTGCCTCTCACATGCCCCTTACTGGGGACCTGGCTGACAGCCCAGGCATGTGCACTGACTGGGGAATCAAACCAGTGACCCTTTGGTTCTCAGACCAATGCTCAATCCACTGAGCTACACCAGCTGGGGCTAAATATTACTATACATTTTATATCTTAACATATAACACAACAGGAAAACCACATAACTGTGTTTGTTTCACTTCTGATAAGAAAATATTAAAAAATCAAAACATGTTTAAATATACTGGATCATTTTCATACATGGAAAAGAAAGAACAGGGAATTATTATTTTCAAATTGTTCACCATGTAAGACTCAATGTGGCTCTTCATTTTTTCAGTTTAATCTTCCCTATTCTTTGTTAATTTTTTTTAAAGAAGGAAAAAGCCATTCCCCATGCATGGATAAATGTTAAGGAAGGCAAAAAGACACATTTATCAAATTGACCAAGTTCAGAGACCCTTTTAAAAGGAGCAGTGGCAAACATTGTCCAAACCTCAAAAATGAAAAGAACACTATGCACAGTATGAATAAATTGGCTAAGACAGACAACCCCAAATGGCCTCCACCCGAAGGGATCCTGTGACAAAGGGACAGTGTGGAATAAAAAGGACTGGTTGACCTGGAAAGTTTGGTGGGCCTCAGCAGATTGCACACATCACTATGACTTATTTTATTATGCAAAAAAACTGACTCCCAGTAGAGGACAAGCAGAATCCAAGGCTATTTTAACTCTGGCATGGAGGTGAGGAACAGTGGTGTTCTATTAGCAGTTACGTGGTGGCATGAGAGGCCACACAGCATCATTGCACATGCTGCCTCATGTTGACTTGACACAAGATCATGTCATAGGAGGAAAGGGGGTGTGGGAAGGCTGAGCATGGTGTCAGGGTTTCACAGCTGCAAGATGAGAATGCAAGGACTTGAGCTCAACCTTTTGAATACTTTGAATTTGAAGTTCAGGAGAATGAGCTTGATTGTCAGCACCTTTCAAACAAAAAAAATCATATTTCATCCTTCAGAATGAGTTTTCTTGAGCTCTGATTCCAACACGAATTAAACCAAAAGCCTAAACTCAAAACCAAACAGTAACGCCCAATCTTGTGCCCATGCCCACACCACCTCTAGGATAGAGGGCAATACAGGCATGGAGACCTCTGCTCTTCTGTCATCCCCTCATGCCTCCAGATCCAACATCTCAGAATATGCAGTGCTCATTTGCCACTTGCCTCGTAATGGGATTGTGAGGATCAAACTTGGCTCCCAAATGATGCTTTTCCAATAATCATGGAGAAGAGTAAGCACCACAAACATTATTGTTGAGTGCCTGGTTCTGACATGTATCTGTCAATGCAATCCATAAATCATCTCATTTATTTCATAAAAACTCCTTGAGGGAGATAGCAAATAATTCTAACTATATGGTTGTAGAAACAGAAGTTCGAATAAAGTAAAAAAAAATTGCTTTAGGTACTATAAGCAGTAAGAAGTGTAAGTAAGACTTGAATGCAAATGTGTTCAACTCCAAAGACCTCTTCAGCCTCCGCAGCCAATGCTTAGCTTTCTATCATGATTTCTATACACTACAACATATTGGTCATAAAAATTATCTAAAAACTGAAACCTCTATAAACGGATATGACAATGGCATAGTTACTTCACAATCAACCCCTATTTCCAGTTGTGCATACCCTCAGTGATGGATATTCCCAGTTCTTACTCACTCTTCTGGGCAAGTGCTTACCTGCATCTGAAAGGTAATTTTAACTTCCTAGGAAGACAATTCCTTGAAGAATAAAACCAAAAAAGTTCATAAAAGGATAAAAAGAACAATCTCATGTTTCCAAAAAAAAAGGAATGGGATAGAGCTTATAGTGTTGGATGTTTGAGATAATGCCTAAAGCATCCATAATAAGCCTCCAGGAATGGCTTTGTAATACCTTGGGAAACCCAATCACCTTCTCTGAAGCCAGGATCTGAGTGAAGATCACAGGAGGCTATAGCTCTGTGACAAAAAGGTGTGACCAGGAGATAGGGGCAAGCAAGAGTAGCTTCATGTAACTGGCAGTGCCCCCTGGGACACATGTCCAGGCCTGGAACGTGTCCTAGCATTTCACTACCTTTTCTGGCCAACATCAAATAACCACCTTCTTACCTCAAGCCTCTTTCACCCTCCAGTACAACAGAAGAGGGACTCAGAAGCAACTAACATGTTTTGGGAAATAGGCATAAGTAAACATAAGTTACAAGTTACAGTTGGATAACACAAGTTACAATTAGATACTAAAGGATAAATTGCTCCATAAATAGTGCTGAGGTGAGGGACTTAAACTTCAGATTCCTACCTCACACCATACACACACTCAAACTCCAACTGAATTTACATCTAAATGTGAAAAGCAAAAAATAGCAGGATTAGAAGAAAATACAGATTCCAGCACAAATAATGCTCCTTTTTTGTTACAAGATCGCTTATTACAAAGTCATTAGCATGTAATTCTGTAACATAACAATGTCACACTCAAACACCCCATATGACATTTCAGGTGAAATGTTCAAATTAAAACTATAAAGTATTACACCCATATTATTACCTTACCTATTGTACTACACTCCAGCAGGCATCACTTCTGCCAGACCCTGTATAACAGAATATATAAAAAACAGTTTGAAGTCAAACATAAAAAAGCACAAATCCCAACCAAAATATTGATACTTTGAATTATCTTCAATTTAATCTGAATAATGAAAAAAAATATGAGCACAATTATCCCTAATAGAGGTGGAGAAGGGACTATCCCATACCCCTCTGGAACCCACCCAGGAGTTACTATCTCACATATGTACACAGAGAGCAAGGTGAGGTGATACTGAAGGTCTGATTTTAACAAGAAAAGACTAGACATATCCAGGGTCACTTTGTAGGGAATTATTTCATTAACTATGTCTATTAAGAAAAGGATCTAACAAAGCGAAAGCAGTGACAATGGAAAGTTAAATCAACAAATGTTTACAGATATGACTTGAGTCAAAGTATTAAGTTGCAAGAAATATGGTATGATATCATTTATGCAAAATGCTAAAAGCATATAACAATACTATTATCATTTTGGCTAACTTTCTGTTGTGCTTAAATTAATCAATGCACGTAAGCAATCTAGGATAGTGCTTAGGCTCAAAAGTGAGCCTTATGACTGGTTGAAATAAGGCAAAGGGATTAGCAAAAGAACATATATGCATGGCCCATGGACATGCACAATGATGTGGGGATTGCCTGAGTTTGGGGAGAGGCTAGGTGGAGGGAAGCAAGGGGGAAAATATTTGGACAACTGTAATAGCATAAACAATAAAATATAATTTAAAAATGTAAAAAATAACTATATTATATTACATTGCATTACATTTTATCATATCATATTATATCATCACATATTATATAATCGATGTAAGAAACATCAAACCTGGAGAGAATTTTTGTAAGAGTTTGAGTCAAAATTACCACATATGCCAAGAAGCAAGTTCCTAAATGCTCCCGAGAATAACAATTTTGCAACTTCTTTTATGCATTTGAAATTAAGGAAGAAAAGTAAAGAAGATTACATGTGAAGGGGAAACTCAAGAGTTGGAAAATAAAATTTTTAGTTTTAAGTTATAGTTAATAAGCTTAGTAATCAATGCATGTAAAAATCTACTGTTCTAAGAACTAGGATGTATAACCAGACCCAACCTGACTCCAGGAGACCCACAAGCAATTCAACATTTGTTCCCCAGAAAGTAATCAAGATGATATCTGAGCCACTGTGCTCCAGGAAGAGATGTTCACAGCCCAGGACACAGAAAAAGAATCACTCATTAACAGAAGAAAGGATGCTAGAAAAATTCCTAGACTGCAGCCTTTATTTGATCAACATTTTCTTTGAATTCCAAACCACTTACCTACTTTTTTTCTGAATTCCAAACTCCTTACCTACACTTTTTTCCTCCTAAAAAAGGTCAGCTTGAAATGGAGTGTAAGACAGTCTTTTAGAGTACATAACCCACCATCTTTTCAGATCTCAGCTTTCTGAATAAAGTGCCCACAAAAATTCAATTCTTGTCTTTACTTATTGGTTCTGATAGTGACAGAGGGTAAATATGATACTTTATTTCTCAAAGTGTACCTGACATCAGAAAAAACTTCAGAAGTTAGAGAGTGAAATAGGCAGCACAAAGGCCATCTTTTCCAGTTTCATATTCTAATGATTCCTTCCAGGACAACTTTGGGACTCTCCAGTAAGTCTGGGTATTTGGTGGGGAGTCCCATTGGCTGCCTGGACTGAGGGTCCCCAAGGAGTGGGCTTGGAGACTCCCTAGAAGCTGCCAAGTGATTTTACTTGGGGATTTTCCTTCTCCAACTCTCAGTACCCCACTCTGTCTTCACTTTTTTATTGAATTTGTGCTTTCTGGTTCAAGGTTACAGTGCTGGGTCATGACCTTGAGTGGTCATCAGGAATGAAGGTGTCTTCTGGTTTGGTTTGTGTGATGTTATAGAGTTCTGTCTGGTAGAATGAGGTAAGATCCTCTGTTCAGGGAAGCAGCACTTTGGGGTGAGTTTTGGATGACTGGTCAAATTATGATTAAAAGAAAATGATTTTTATCGTACTACAGCTTGGCTTATGTATAATCTGAATTTAGGAGAGTGATGACCACTGAATACCCTTAAATTACTATACTATACCACAATCAGAGTGGTTTTGTCAAAGATAAGGGAAGTGGGACAAAATGCCTTATGTAAAACTTTTATAACTTTACATAATAAAGATGCATGATTAAAAAGAGATAGATTGATGGTGCAAAAAAAGGGAATTTTCCTGTGGCAGATAGCTGATGTTCAGAAAAGAAGGACTAAGGACATTTAAATGTATGGCTGCTGCAAGCTTGGTCAGGATTTCCACAGCCTCTCTAGCCCTGGGGTATCTTCCTTCTTATTCAGCTGAGGGAGTTGAAGTAAGTGAGCCTGAACTGGTCTCTGTGTCTTGAACTTGTCAGGAAACCAAATTCAGTGGAGGACAAGCCCCTACCAGGGCAAAGTAATACCCTTTACAAAGACTTGCAATGGGAATAGGGCCAGAGGTCCAGCCGACTGGATATTATTGAGTGTATACTGTTTTCTACATTGGATCTGTTAAACTGGAAAAGCTCAAATTCTTCTTACAGGGATGATTCTACTAAAATGACTGAATTAGTTGTATAAATTTTTGCTACCCGCCATCTAAACTGGGCAGCCATGCGAGCCTTACTAAATATTTGCTTATGGAGGATAAGCAGAGGCTTGTATTGGATAAGGCAAATGAAAAGGCCAGGAGACTGCACCAAGAAAATCCAGATGGGGCCCCTGATCCTGCTAAGTCAATGCCTTTAACTGAGCCCAGCTGGGACCCTAATGAGAATAGTCCTTTTCTTTTAAAGCATTATAAGAGGTGCATCCTTGAAGAACCAAAGAAAAGAGTCCCTAAGCAGAAAAGTCTGAATATGGTGCAGGCAGTACAACAAAAGCCCACAGAGAACCCTGCTGAGTTTCTTGAAAGAATCTACCAGACCTATAGAAAATATATTGATTTAGATTCACAAGCCCCTGAAAATATTAGAGTGGTGAATATGATCTTTATTTCTCAAAGTGTACCTGACATCAGAAAAAACTTCAGAAGTTAGAGGGTGAAATAGGCATGAATTCTTCCCAATTAGTAAACATTACATTTAAAGTGTATAATAACAGAGAGTAGAAAAAAGCCCAAACAACCACTATTTTTTTTTTTTTTGGAACAAGTCTCAGAGCAATTCCATCAGTGGTCAAAAGGTGCCTGACCCCCATCTAAAATACTTGCCACTGGTCAATGCACATATTGCAAAGAAAGGGGAGACTGGAAAAATTAGTGCCCCAAGTGAGGTAAAAAAAAGATCACAGTCTGAGAACTTGAGAGTTATGCTGGGAAAAGGAAATTGCTCTGATGATGAGTGACAAGGTCTGTAAGTTCTCTCATTACAACAACCTATTAAAGTCAGTCCTCAGGATCCTTGGGTAAAATGAACAGTGGAGGGACAAACTGTAGACTTTTTGATTAATACCAAAGCAACATATTCTGTGGTCAATAGACCTCTGAGTCCTTGTGGTAGGTTACAACTGTAACTATAATTTCTGGAAGCCCTGAAAGCCAATTTTTATTGAAACCATTAGAATGTACTGTGGGAGATACACTTTTAACTCATAAATTTTTATGTACCCCTGAGGATCCAATTCCTCTTCTGGGAAGGCACTTGCTTTTAGAATTCTGCATGCAGATCACTTTTCCTCCAGAGGAACAACAGCTTCACCTACAGGTACCTACAGGCCATGTTTGGCAGCTCATGAAACTATGGGAGAAAGAGGAAACATGACTGGCCAGAAGAAATTGAGAATCAGATAAACCTCATTGTGTGGGCTGCTAGAAGGCCAGGTAGGGCTAAGCAAGCCTCCCTGTTAAAGCTGACCTCAAATTAGGGGTTGTGACTCCCAATAAGAGGCAGTATCCCTTGCAGAAAGAGACCCTAAAAGAAATACACCCAATAATTCAGAAGTTTCAGCAATATGGACTTATTCAGCCCAGCTGCTTTCCATACAATACACCCATATTGCCTGTTAAGAAATCCTACTTAAATGAATTCAATTTGTGTAAGGTTTAAGGACCATATATAACATTGTACAGGGCATCTACCCCACTGTCCTGAATAGTTATACTTTGGTGAACAGTATAACTGGGGACAGCCTCTGGTATTTAGTATTGGACTTAAAAGATGCTTTCTTTTATATTCTGGTTGACCAAGACTCTGAACTGCTGTTTGCTTTTGAATGGCAAGATGTGGAATCTTGGGTCAAGACTCAGTACTGCTGGACTATCTTACCACAAGAGTTCAAGAACTTCCCCATGATTTGGGGGGAGATCCTGAGACAAGATTAAATAATCTAAAACTACAAGGAGGAATTCTGTTACAATATGTAGATGACCTCTTAATTACCATGTCATCATTTCAGCAATGTAACTAATACTAAGCTACCTTAAACCACCTGGCATCTTGTGGCTAAAAAGCATCAGCACAGATGGCCCAAATTTACCAACAAGCAGTAAGGTTTCTTGGGTTCCTGCTTGAACCTGGCAAAATGAGTCTTAGTAGAAACAGAAGAGAAACCATAATTCAAATGAGAGTTCCCAATACCAGGAAATAGTTAAGAGGATTTCTGGGAATGGTGGGCTATTGCCTCCTTTAGATTCCTTTGGGCTCATTGGGCTCATTGCTTAACCATTGTATGAAGTCCTGAAAGGACCAGCATATAGCACTTTAGAATGGATGAAGGAGTGCACTCAAGATTTTGAGTCCCTGAAGGTGCACCTGGCTTCTATGCCGGCCTTGGGGCTTTCGAACCTAGTAAAACCCTTTTAATTATATGTTCATGACAGTCAGGGCATTGCCCTAGGAATTCTCACCCAAGTGTTTAGTGACATTCTGCAATCCACCACATACTTGTCAAAAAAAACTAGATCACACTGTCTAGGGGAGGCCAGCCAGCTGTGGCAGCAGCCTGTGAGCTATTACAGGAAGCGGAAATTTTTGCTTGGGATAGCCTACCGCTATTTATGCACCCCACCAAGTGTTAGCCTGCTACAGCAAAAGGGAAATTTGTGGCTTATTGCTGGAAGAATGGACAGATGCCAAGCAATTCTCCTTGGCAATACCAATATCTCCCTGAAAATTGTAAGTTAAGTCCTGAATCCCTTCTCCTGTAGCCTGACTTGGCTGAACTAATACACGATTGTGCTGAAATAATTGATGAAGTTTATTTTAGCAGAATTGATTTCTAGAACAATCCTCTAGAAGAGGCAGACTAGACTCTATATGCAGATGGAATCAGTTATATGGGCAAAGAAAACAAAAAACAAAAGAAAACAGAAAGGCTGAGTATGCAGTTGTGACTCTTGAAAGAATAGTAGAGAGCAAGGTATTTCCACTGGTAACCTCTGCTCAGAAAGCTGAACTGATTACATTGATGAGGGCACTGGTATTGTCACACAAAAAGAAAGTGAATGTGTGTACCAATTCAAGGTACACTTTCCTAATTTTTCATGCACATGGTTCTATCTGGAAAGAAAGAGGACTATTACCTCTGATAAAAAGAAAATCAAGCATGAAGCAGAAATTTTAAAATTATTAGAAGTTGTCCAGGTACCTTTACAGGTGACAGTTATACACTGCCCCAGGCAGAGAAAGAGGACACTGAAGTAGCTAAAGGAAACGATCTGGCTGATCAAGTGAAAGAGACTGCTTAAGGAATATTTATGTTGTCTTCAGTAACTTCTCTAGACTAGTCATAATTTGACCCTG
Organism: Mormoops blainvillei; assembly: GCA_004026545.1. NCBI lineage: Eukaryota > Metazoa > Chordata > Mammalia > Chiroptera > Mormoopidae > Mormoops > Mormoops blainvillei. The sequence goes on from PVJD01005273.1 coordinate 102,049, forward strand.
AATATTCAACTTCAGACTTAGAGAAGGCTAAGAGCTTTGATGAAGAAGGTCCTGAGAGCAGATGGAGAAAGAATAGGAAATGAGTTACACTGCTTCTTGTGCATTTAGTAGAGCCAATCATGAAGCATTTTGTAAGAGGCCACTCACCATGAAAGGAACTCATTAACCAACCTATGGACATTTGTGCTCTGTCACTACCAGAGTCAATAAATTGAGAAAGGGTTGAATTTGAATTGTCAGTCACTTTATTCAGATGCCAGTGATCTGAGAAGACAGTGGGATATGTACCCTCAAAACCTATCTTAACATTTCATTTCAAGATAATCTTTTTATAAGGAGAAGAAAGGGTAGGTAAGGAGTTTGAGGGAAAGGTTAATCAGATGAGAGTTGCAGTCCAGGGATGATTTTCCTAGTACTTCCTAGTACTTCCTAGTACTTCCTAGTACTATTGATCAGCAACTCAGTTACCATCTCCATAGCTTTCAGACCCTCTGGGGCACAAAAGTTGAATTGCTTGTTGACCTCCTGGGGTTACATAGGTCATGCATTCCAATTTCTGGAATAACAGATTTCCACATGCATTAATCACTTAAGCCTAACAACTAAGGTTAAAGTCTTTAACTCCTGAGTTCCTCTATCATTCCCCTACTGTTAGGTTTAATTATCTTATTTCTATATGGAAATAATCATTTTGCTGATGAATAAACAGCCCTCCACTTATTAGAAACCATCCTGCAGTCAATTTGATATGACTAAAGGCATAAGATACTTTACTGGTAGTGTTGCAGTTCATCTAAAACAGTTTTTGTAACAGTTGAAAAAGTTTCACATTTTCCAATTGGGGTTACATTGGTATTTTCAAAAAAACATTTCCCTGTCCTTTAGAGTTACCATAGGTCCCCAATGATCTTTTAAGGGGAATACAAATGCCTATGAGACATGAAATAAAAGTTTGTTCAAACTAGGCTCTAGTCCACCTTTCTTCTAGGTATATTTCTGGGGATCCAAGTCTTGAGTAGCATCTTACTTCTGCACTCAAAGAAATGTAGTGAACCTTTGGGGGAGAGATCTCTAATACAAGCAAGATCATTAATCACAGCTAAGTTCTGACTTAAATGTTGTATCTCATTATTTACCTTCACTTCTTGATCTACGTATGTATGTCCCACTCCAGTAATAGCCTAAAATTGTTTTCTGTACACAGTTTCACAAGGACTCAACTGGGTCCCACTTTGAGAAGGCACCTTTATCCTGAGCAGGGCAACAGGGAAGATATGAGCCCAATGAGATCAAGTTTCTTAACAAAGTTTGGCTATAGTTTTCTTCAAGGTGTGATTCATCTTCTCTACCTTCCCTAAAGACTGAGGTCTCCATGCTGTTTGGAATCCCCACTTGATTCCTAAACTTTTTTTAACTGTCCATGTAATTTCTGAAAAAAAGCAGGCCCATTATCACTCTTGATACTGCCAGGTAGGCCAAAGCAAGGAATTATTTCCTTCAGTAGGGCTTTCATTACCTCTGCAAATATCTCAGTTTTAGTAGGATAGACCTCTACCCATTCTGAAAAAGTATCAACAAAGACTAACAAATATTTTCATCCGTGGACCCTCATCATCTGGGTAAAATCTATTTGCCGGTCCTCAGACAGGCACTGCCCTTGGTATTGTTTCTTTTTTATTTTCTGATGGGGATTCAAAACCCTTGCTTTTATATTTTTCTTAGCTAACTGCTGAGTCTGCAATCAAGTATTCAGGGCAGACAAGTCTAGAAGAGGTACCAACGGCATTATAAATATTCCTTTAGCCCTGGTTGGTGTGGCTCAGTGGATTGAGCGTTGACCTATGAACCAAAAGGTCACTGGTTCAATTCCCCAGTCAGGGCACATGCCTGGTTTGCGGGCCAGGTCCCCAGTAGGGTGTGCACAAGAGGCAACCACACATTGATGTTTCTCTCCCTCTTTCCCTCCCTTCCCCTCTGTCTAAAAATAAAATAAATTAAATCTTAAATAAATAAATAAATGCTAGTAAGTCTATCCTTTAAAAAAAAATTCCTTTAGTGTCTCTTTTGCTGCTTGATCAGCCAGATTGTTTCCTTTAGTCACTCCAGTGTCCTCTTTCTGATGCCAAGGGTAGTACAAAATTCCCACCTGTAAAAGTGCCAGAACAGCCTCCAATAATTTAAAGTTTCTGTTAAATATTTAATTTTCTTTTTATTGGAGGTTAATAGTCCTCTTTCCTTTTCTTATTGTTCTGATTCATTGCTTTCTGCTTCCTTACGTTCCATATCATTGATTTGATTCTCGGCTTCATCCACTATATATAGTTTCCCTAAACAACCATATGTAAATTGTTCTTTATTTCAATTAGTGTATCCCTCCTTTATGACTAGATCTCTTTTATGCTGTCGAGGTCCTCACTAAGTTCCTTTAGTGTCTGTTTCCTGTCCTGCAGGTGTTCAGTGGAGAGTGAAACACGTGGGAGGCTTTGCAGCGCTGCAAGCCTGGGAAGAGAAGCAGAGTGCCCCCTCCAAGGAGGACACTCCCACTCCCAGGTTTCCAGGGTTTTTATTGAGGCTGGTTACTAAAGGTGCATAGAATTGCTAACAATTGCATCTGTTCCTGGGGTAGGGGAGGAGAGGGGTGAGAGAATGGTCAGGTAATGTTTACCAGGACAACCAAGAGGGAGGGAACACTGGTTCCCCTTCAATGGCCGCAATCGTGCCAAGTTCCGCGTTCAGAACTCTGCTCTTGGTGTCACAGGTACACATACCAAGAGGGTCGAGCTCCCACACTTTAGCATCCTTATAACCAGTGTTTTCAACTCTACATCTGATAGATTGCTTATCTCCCCTTTGTTTAGGGTTTTTTTGTGGAGTTTTGATCTGTTGTTTAATTTGGGCCATGTTTGTCTCCTCATTTTGGCAGCCTCCCTGTGTTTGTTTCTATGCATTAGGTAGAGCTGTTATGACTCCCTGTCTTGGTAGCATGGTCTAATGCAGTAGGTGTCCTGTAGGGTCCAGTGGTATAGCGTCCATTTATCACCCAAGCTGGGCACCCAAGATGCACCCTTCATGTGTGCTGAGTACACCCTCCTCTTGTAATTGAGCTTTGGTTGCTGTTGCCACATCAATGGGAGGGATTTACCCAGGTTTGTCATCTGCAAGGATTGGTTATGACTACTTACCACCAACCTCCACCCTCCATGGAAGATCAGCTGTGCAGAGGCAGGGTGTTGGTACTCTGACGTCTATAGCTGTCCACTAGGTGCACTTGCCCTGGGATTTCCTGGGTGCAGGCCAAGGTCAGCCCCCGCCTGTGCTTTGCTCGAGGCCACCCTGCCTGAGCTATAAAGCAATCTGATATGGCTGCTACTTTTGCTGGGCTTGGAGATTCCCAAGCAAAGTCAAGGTGTGAATCTAGGCTGGCTATTGCTAGTGTTGGGCCTGGGGCTCACTAAGGCCAGCTGTTGCTTGTTTGAGAGGATTTAGCAAGTTGTGCAGCATAAGCCAAGACCAACCAGCCATTCATATGGTGAAGCAGCTCAGGTGGGCCCATAAGTTGGGTGAGACGGCACCTCTGGTGATCTCCAAGATGGGTCAAACAGTGTTAGCCCAGTTGATGGAGCCTCAGATATGACACCCATTTGCTGGCTCCATGGCTCTGTGGGTGGAGGTTTTAGAAAAGAGACAATGGCCTCTGCTCACCTTGATGACAGACACTTACTTTAGTTCCTCCCAGTATGCTGCTGGTACCTTTCAAGCTGCTACCCCAGTGCTGGAGCTCAGAGGGAGTGAGACTGAGTAGATGAGACCATGTTTGGGTTTTTTAAGAAGTGCTTGGGGCTCCAGAAGTTTCTTCAACTAACTCAATCCCCATTATGTTTTTCAACCAGAAGTTATGAGGACCTATCTTCCTGGCACTGGAACTCTGGGCTCGGGCCCTGGTGTGGGGCTGGGACTCTTCGCTCCTGAGATATCCCTCCTGAATATTTATCTGCCACATGCAGGTTTGGGACCAGCCCATTCCATATCTGTGCCCCTCCTGGCTGTCTGGATGGATGTGGTTTCTTTAATTCCATAATTGTCAGACTTCCATTCTACTTGATTTCTGATAGCTCTGAGTGATGGTTGTTCTATATTTTAGTTGTAATTTGATGTGGTTGTGCAAAGTGGTGAGTCATGTCTACCTACACCGCCATCCTGACTGGAAGTCAGAAAGCCTTTGTTTTCATGTACATAAACAATAAAAGAGATGAAACACTAGCTCTGGTTAATTGAAAGGAAAAGACTAGTTTCGAAAAGTGAGTCATGAACGAGTTGAACAGCACTTCTTCTCCTCTATTAGGTACTGCTCTGATTTGACCCTCAGGAGCAACAGGCTGCCCTGTGATGAAGCAGGCAGGCACTGCCCCCAGGTGGGCTCAGAAAGACTTATTATCACAATGGAACAGGCTAGACTGGTGGGAGGAGAAGAAAACTGCACTGTTACTAGATAGTCGTGTGTTGCCAGCAAGTCCTGTTGGAGGTCTTACATATTTTGTGGTCATGTATTTTTTTTTTCTTTTGCCATTTTTAGATTCTCTGGTAACTCTTCGTTTTTTCAGTTTAAATTTGGTAGAGGTTTAATGGGATTCCTTAAATGATCAAAATGCAAAGTCTCCTGAAGACTGAGCAAAGAAGAACCCTCCAGATGGAAAAACAGAGGGCTGAGAGTAAAGAGTAGTTTCCCAGACCCTCTGGAATTTTCTTTGACCCAACTGTGATCACTCTGTTCCATCCTGAGTTCTGGGGTTCTCCCTGTCCCTGTTTTCTTCTTTTGACTACATGTACTTTGGGCATATTATTGTTTTCCAGCACATGGAAAACCCAAAGAATCTCAGGTTATTTGGGTAAGGGCCCCTAAGGGGGCCTTAAGCAGTAAATGCAGGGCCCTAAGGAAGTGTTATGAAAGTCAAGTAGGTGAGAAGCATCATGTTTCCTATACACAGATGATGACTTTTGCACAGAAAAGGTTTGATAGTTTAATCCTGGCAATTGCTGACATTCTTTGACTGTTGAAAGGAATGCTTCCAGAAATACAGGCCTTTGTCTCTAGGGAATCATTTCAGTGAGTAGTAAACTGTGACTTTCCTATGCTATCTATATGGGGTGCTTTGTGCCAACATCACAAAAGTGGGCACAATGGATATCCTGCCTCCCCTCAAAGACAGGCCAATAAGTGTCCACAACTTAGCTTAGTGAGACAGAGTTCTTCCACAGGGAGTCAGGACAGCTTTAGAAAAGAATTAACATTGTTCTGGGCATTGAAAGATGAATAGAAGTCCCTGGAGAAGAGGGCAGAGCTGCTTTGGCTCACTGAGAAATAAGTTACAGTAAAAGAAATGAGCTAAGGTAGGGCAGCTCTTATCTCACTGGAAAGGTAGGGAAAAAGAGGGTCTTGGAGACAGGGACAGGGTTTAATCCTGGGGTAAGCTGCCACTGTCTGCTGCTTCCCTGGCTGCAAGTCTTGTGGGGACTCATAGTTTAGGAGAAAGAGAGCAGCGATACAAGGTGTGGACCCACTCTAGCAAGAGCATGCCATGGGTTCTTTGTTTTAAGGCTGTTTGTTTTTCTTTGGCCAGTGGGAACCCTGGGGAAGGTCTCAGGGGAGTGTCTTAAGAGAATGTTCATTAGCTTTCCATGTCTGACTTTCAATATGTGGATTAATCAAAATGTGTATATAAAGGGGTCATTGTTTTTTTCTGGTTAGTTTTATTTTCAAAGAATGTCAAAGACAGACTGGGACCAAGGCCAGTCTGCCCTGGGATGGTCTGGAGCGTGTAAATCATTTGCTCCTGTGTCTTTGTTTAGGAAGATAAAGCTTTGTGATTTATGAGCTAGCTGCAAAGTCCTCAAATTGTTTGACTTTTTAATTATTTTGTCCAAGTTTCCTTTATTCCACTTGTCAAGAAATTTCCCTAGCTTCTTACTCTCCAGCCTCAGCTGCACAATAAGAACTGATGCAGCGCATAGAGGTCTGAACTGACCCTCATGTAAGAGCATGTGTGGATTTTCCCTTGGAATGCATGTGGACTTCCAGGACAGGGAGGACATGCTGCTTGTAGGACAGATCCATGTCATTCAGACCCCTCTGGTGGGAGTGACCCCTGTGTTTATATTTTTGGACACTGTCGAGACACTTGTAGTCTATCTAGGTATATCAGGACTCTACGTCACACAGGTCTCCACAGCCTGTTCCCTCCCGAAAACCCATGAAGATATTCATAAGATTGCTGACACCCATCCCAGCCCCAAACATGACATGCACAATACTTCTCAGGCTAAAATGCCATATTACTTAGCCTTCAGTTCCAGTTTTATTGAATTTAAAGCCACCTGAGAAAAGATACAATTTCTTTTTGTTTGCTTTCGTTAAACCACTGTATTTAAGTATGACTGACAGACAAAAGCTGCAACATCCACTCTCTATAATCAAAATAGTTTGGTGATTAGTATACACCATGAAACCATCACTACAATCAAGGCCATACATTTATCACCTGCAAAAGTGATATCCATTACTTTGGTTAATTTATTTTTGTCTTTTTGTGGTAAGAACACTATATACCCTCTTGGCACATGTTTAAGTGCACAATACAGTAGTTTAGCTCTAGGTCCCATGTTGTATGGTAGATCTCCCAACATTATTCATCCTGGATAAGGTTATACTCTTTGACCAACATCTTTCTATTTCACCTCCCATAGCCCTAATAACCTTCACTATTTTTCTGTAAGCTTAATTATTTTAAATTCTTCATAAAAGTGCAATCATGCAGTACTTGTCTTGTGTCTGGCTTATGTGATTTACCATAATGTCCTCCAGGTCTATTTATATTGAGGCAAAATTTCTTCTTTTTTAAGGTTCAATAATTTTGCATAGGATATAATAACCTGTTTGGTAGAGCTCCGTTGCACATCTTGCTGCTTCTCACATGTGAGCATATCAAGTTTCTTATCCATGGCAAATAACACATTCCAACTAGATGTTCTCCTGCCATTGTCTGGTGGGATATAATGGAACTGTGAACCTGGAACCTTGTCTGAAAAGAAAATCACAAAGATACACACATGATGGATAGATATGTGCACTGGCCTGGTTAGGAACTGGAAGACCAGTTATCTGGGAGAGCATTAGCTAAGAGCATGCGACAGGCTCTCCTGAATATGGGCAACCTGAGGACAGGAAGGACTGGGGTAGATTTAAGAGCTCCCTGTCCTGGAGAAGGACATCAGGTCTTAAGACCTCTGTGAGGAAGATAGGCTGTCAGATTGAAAGCAGCCTCTCTCCTTCCAGATGCACCATCTGGTCTGGGGTCTAGAAACTCTTTTTCTTTATTACCAGGCATGGAGTTTTGACCCCTTCCCTGATCCAGTGTAGCCCCAGAAACCCTTCTCAAGCCCCACCCCTATGCTCTTACAGATGAATGACTGGGTTATGGATGGTTTGGGGTTAAGAAGCAAACTCTTTAGGCCTGCCCAGACTACTAGGTCAAAATCCTGGGGCAGGAACAAACTCGGACCTGGGTATCCACAGGCCTTCAGGAGATTATGGTCCCCTTTGAAGTTCCTAAGTAGCTGCACAGAGATGCTGGAGGCCTATTTCATGGCACAGAGCTGAAGCTTGTTTGCAAAAGTGTGTTATTTAGTCGGCCCAGAGCTTCATCTGCTATTCCAGCTGGAGGCTGGCTGGGTAGGTCCCTTCTCTAGAAACTGCACATAGGAAATTGTGCCTGATGAGCTGTGATGAAAGCGGTCACAAGAGGGCACCCAATGGATGCCGCTAAGAGATCCCTGGAGCTCATTTGGTTTATTCTCCCTCCTGTTCTGTTTCTCTTTCATGCCACTCTGCCTCCTCTAGAAATAAATTCCTACAAAGAAAACTATAGGCACAATGTATGCCAGTGTCCACTCCTGTAAACACCTTTGGAGAAAAGGGGTTTATTTATCCAGCCTTAGCTCAGGCTTAGCCCTTAGAAGCACATCCATAAGCTGGGAAGTGCAAAGAGTTACACAGTGAGGTCAGCTTGATCCTCCACCATCCCTAGTGAGGCCACAACCCCAGGAGCCAGGGAGCCAACTCTGTTTGAGAAGCAAAAGTACGTCTGAGAAGTGGAACAGTATAACACTGGGGAGTGTAAAAATCTCAAGCTCCTCCTGTACATTTCTAACAAATACACATTCATCACTGGTCGTGTACTTTCTATCACCCACAAAGCTGGCGTTTGGCAGCCCTTTCTTTTTGGCTCTGATCCTTCTTGTTTTGCTGACCTTCACTCTACTGCTGTATCTGGGGATTGTCTTCCATTTGTACCTCTTGCACTTGTGTCCTTATTCCAGAGTCTGATTCTCAGGCATTCAAGTAGTCTTTTCTCCACACTAGGGTGCTGAGGGAGTTCTGTGGCTGGGATTCAGCTAGAGAGGACCCCTCCTCCAATTGCTGGTTCTTCTCAACCCAACCTCATTCCTCTGTACTGGGCATGAGACCATTTTAACCACGTTGGATGGAGGAGGCAGAGTCATATGTGGGAAGGTACAGGGTGTAATAGCAGAGAGAACGCCTATAGGAAAAATATATTCTGGAGCAGATAAGTTGGACCACTGCCCAGGAAGGCTCTAGTGGGAGTTAGCCAGGAGGACCATGAGTGGCTGCAGGATGAGGTTGCCTACAGCCCTGTTTTGCTTGCAATGGAGGTGGGCTCTGCCCTGGGCCATGCTGCTGCGTCTCATAAGTTCCCAGCTCCAGGTGACTCATAGCTGGACTTCTCAAGAAGAAAGGAAGAATGATGACCAAAATGTCATGGAAAGTTATTTCCCTGCCGCCGTTGAGTATGCTTTATACATATTCAACCAGAAGAGCAAGGACATCAATGCCTACAGGTTGGTGCGCATCTTGAATTCCTGGGAGGAGCAGGTAGGTGACTGCATCTTTCTGCCCTGCTGGCCTTCACTTGTATTAAGTGAAGGTAAAGGACAGAAGACATATCATAGGTCCTTGAGTATCATTTGAAATACATTTTTAAAAAACAACCAATTCGGTTTCAGGTTTTAAAAAAGTTTTTACATGGAAATTAAAAAAATTAGATCAGTGTCCACTCACATACAATGCATTTTTTTTTCAATCTTTATGACACTGTTTAATGAAGGATGACTTCAAAATATAGCCTATGAGAGGAAAAAAGATATCCAGTAAATAAGAAACACATGCAAAAAATGTTTGAAAAGATAGGTTGAAGAAATACTTCAGGAAAATAATGTAAAAGAAGATAAATAGACAGATACAGAGAGGGAGGAAAGGAGGAAGAGCAAGGCTGAGGATCAGAAGCAGTGACTACTCCCCCTCAACCAGTGTGAGGTCAGGACTTCTGCTGTGACTTTCATGAGCTCTGGGTTCTCTGCTATGGTATCAAACTATGCAGATTGATGTTATTTCAGTCTTCCCCAGATGATGGCTTTTAATCCTAAAAGTTTTTCCTCACCATGGAATCTCTTCGGAATACAACCAGTAATGTCGTTTTCATCTGGGCTGCAGGCATGAGCAATGAAAACATTCTCCTGAGGAGCATTTCTTATTGTGTGACTCTGAGTGTGTGTGTGTGTGTCGTGTCAGGGGCATTACTCTCTCACCCTCTGGACTTCTGCACCAAGAGCCCACATGAGCTCCACCCTCCACTAAGCTTAATCCTCTGTGGACACTGGTGTGCAATAACCCCGCTGGTTCAAGTACCCTAGGCTTTTTCGGCCTGGACTTCTGGTTGGGTTTTCTATAGCTGGGGTCACAGATTGAGTTTGGATGTCAGGAATAATGGATGGGATGCAGTGGGAAAATATGGAATAGAATGAGTAGAATAGAGTGGAGAAGAGTACACAGCACACTATGTAATATAAGTTGTTTCTTGAAGTCATCATCTCGATTGTGTGTGTGTGTGTGTGCATGCGCACGCTTCACTAGCATTTTATGGCCTTTTTCTGATGTTGGGTAGGTAAAAAGGTGTCACTATGAGGCTGTAGATGAATCTCCCACTCCAAGATGGAGGTTATCAAGCAAACTCTTGCAAAATCAACACCCTACCTGGTACTTGTCACTTGTCCCAGGGAGTGCTGTAGAAGCTAGAAGCATGCTGAAAGGGAAGTTGTGTTCTCATCATGGCATTTGGAAGTGTGAGGCTGCAATGTGTGATATTAATAGTGTGTGATCAGTCTGCCTCTAACCCAGGTCCTCCACCGGGCCTATGTGCCCCTTTGCCTGAAATATCCTCAGAGTGTCTTTATTCTGAGGGACCTGATCCAGACCCGGAGAGAAGCCCCAGATGGGATACTGTTTGGGTTTGTCCCTACACTCCATGTGTCTACATGAACAACTATGTAATGGGACCATGAAGGGTGTTTCCCCTTTAATGTCTATTGTACCACAGGCAGAGACCATGATGGCCTTCTCCATGGAGCTGGAGCTTCGCAGAACCAGGTGTGGGAAACTTGATGATGACATTGACAACTGCCCCTTTCAAGAAAGCCCAGACCTTAACAATGTAAGATACACATGAGCCTCCTTCAGGTTCCACAGCTGTGGACCTGCATAGGAGTGCACTGGGGTGTGAGGCAGGGGACACACCATTACTAGGGACACAGAAGAATGAGGGAGCTGTTGGCCATACTGAAGCCACTGCTTGTGCTAAAGACAGAGCCTAGCCTGGCAGGTAAGTGTCAGGGTCCACTTGTAGGCCCCTGGGAAACCTGAGATCCCAAATGTCCACTCACCCAGTTCAGCTGTCTGAACCTCAGGCCACACTAGTTACATATTGTTCCTGCCCCTAGGGTCCAGGGCTCCTGGTTCTGGCCACAGGATGTACTCTTCCTGCTCTTTATCCACTTTCCTTTCCTGCCTTTAGGAGGAGGAACATCTTTGACTGAGGGGCCAGGTCTCAGGTCTTCCTGGCACTAATCAGAACCTATTGGGTATTCGGCTGAGGGGAGCTCACTGCCCTTTATCCCATGCTCTGCCCTGGGCCCCTCTGAGCTGTGGTTTCTGCTTGGGAGATAAGGAGAAGTGAACCCCTGCTCTAGGTGAAGCCCACCTAGGGTCAGGGCTCCTTGAGATAAGACCCACTGGGAAGGAGCCTGTGTACTGTACTAGGGACATGGATCACACTAGGAAAGCCTGGGGTTCCCTGAGGACCATAGGTTTGGATAGAGCAGAGTGACACAGGAGACCCTGGGGTCAGAAGAGAGCCAGATCAGATACATCCAGGACTCAGGCAGACCTACACCTGAGGGCCAGAGCCTGTATCCCCCAGCTGCTCATGTTGCAAATGCAAGTTTGAGATGGATGCTGTCTTTAGCACTAGAGCCACAGGTTTCCCAAGGCTTCTTCATTCATACTTTATTCTTCTGCTTATTCCCTCAGACCGTCACCTGCTTCTTCACCATCAGCACAGAGCCCTGGAGAACTATGTTCCAACTCCTAAACAAGACCTGCCTGGAGGGGTTCCACTAAGTGATATCACACCCCAGCCCAACCTCTGTATCCCACTCGGGCACCAGCAGCTCCCTGTAGGTGGTCCTTCATTGGCTGAGCCACTCTGAACTCTGTTCTCTGCCTTGAAAATATCTAGGGTCTCTCACATACAGGCTTTGTGGAAATTCCTCATTGCCCATTTTTTAATATAGAATAGATCATTAAACATTAGCATTTCAAGAAGCTCTGCATAGCATCATTCCTTACTGAGGGGGATGGGCAGTTGGTGGACTCATCCCAGCAGGGCAACCTGCTTGTTATCTTCTAAGCTAGATGCTGGTGGCACAGGTTAGGTGCCTCTGAGCTGCTGGCTCAGATCTCATGAGGGATAACCCATGGCCCCACAGGTGCAAACACCATGACTGAGGTAGGGTGCCAAAACTTTGTGTGTAGTATGGATGCAGATAGGGCCTCGGGCCCCGTAGAACATGTGTAGCCTCTGTTCTGCCTAACTTGCTCACATACATTCCCTGGTCCATGACAGCTAGAACAGTGTAGGAGGGGATTCTAGTTTCTATTCAAAAAGCAAGCAAGGCCACTGCCACCACCAGCAGCAGCAGCATCTCCTATAGTCTTTTAAAAATGTACATTCCCTTGCCCTGGCTGGTGTGGTTCAGTGGATTGAGCACTGGCCTATGAACCAAAGGGTCGCTGGTTTGATTCCCAGTCTAGGGCACATGCCTGGGTTGCAGGCCAGGTACCCATAGGGGGTGCTAGAGAAGCACATTAATGTTTTTCTCTTTCTCTCTCTCCTACCCTTCCCCTCTCTAAAAAATAAGTAAATAAATAAAATATTTTTTAAAATATACATTCTCAGTGTCTGTACCTATGCACAAGAAGACTGAATTTCACAAATTCTCAGGGAACCCATGGCAATTAAAGATTGAGAGGTTATTGAGATTCTGCCCAAATCACCTAGAAAAAGATTTGGCAAATTCTTCTATAGAGAGGCAAAGTGTAACTCTTTGGCTTTTGTGGCCTATGTGGTCTTCTTCTCAACTCTCTAATGTTGCCTAGTATCTGGAAAACACTATAGACAATGTGAACACATACAGGGGTAGCCTTCTCCTAATGAGACTTTATTCGTATAGACAGGCAAGTTGTGGAATTGGTCCTTGGGCAGTATTCCCCCCCTATATATACTAGGTGTCCCTGCTGACCCCTGCAGCTGGTGGATCCAGTATTGGCACACTCCCAGCCTCACAGCAAGATCCTCATCTCCCCCAGCTCTGCTCAGGGCCTCTGCTTGCAGCTGGAGTTCCATCAATAAAAGCAGGGGCCACCAGCAGGAGTGGCATAAGTCTTACAGATGGCACTCCATCTACAGGGAAGAGTTCTGGGGGAAAGGCCCAGAGTCCAATCCCTTGAAGGCAAGTAAGAGGTGAGTTGTTTTCATGTTGCTGGGTGGTCCTCACATATCCCAGCAGAACAAAACTCATGGCTGTCATGGTAAACTATCATAACCACCATGCTGACATTCTCTCTTCTCTGCCTTCCTTTCCCATCATGCTGTCTGTGATCCTCTTCTAAACAAGTATCTCCTAAATAGAGTACCTGCAGTACCAGTAGTCTGTTTCAGGTTCTGCCTGTGGGAACCAGAGATGTGGTGTCAGACATCTTCTTGGGTGATCCTCTGTGGACATCTGGACGGGCCTCGAAAGAACGTGTGACTCCAGATGAAGCCAAGGGGAAAGCTGGGCCACTTGCCCCCCTGTTACTGGCACAGCATCACTCAGTATAGGCACAGCTGTGCACTCTTCCCACAACCCTGCCTGCCTGCTTCTAGACTTGAGTAGATTTTTATGGGAGACCTTCCAACTGCTGCCACTCTGGTCTTTCCCAGTTTGTAGCTCATTTAGAAGAAAGATTATAGGTTCCCTTTATCTACCATTATCCCAGTGCCTGTTTTCCAAGGAATCTGTCACTCATTTCACCCAGGTGCCATTTTGAGCAAGTTCTGGGAAAGGGTGTCCTATAAGTTCAGCACAATGGAGGGGGCACCTCGCCCCAAACCCTTTGTGAATGCACCCCACCATCTGGGGCTGGGGGAGAGCCCACAAGACAGATATCAAGGCATGGTCCCTGGCAGGACTCAATGATTCCAACCTCACTCAAGTCACATGCTTGGCAGGGGGGGGTTTGTCAGTGGTTCAGCCCTCTCACTACAAGAATCTATAGAAGTGGGAATTTGTTCTGACCTCTACTGTCTCCCCAGACCCCTGAGGGTAAGGGCATGGGCTAAGTGATCAGGCTTACATATAACAGAGGTAGGGACTTGTTACAGGATTGAGAAACCAGTTCTTATGGGAATGCGCTCCTCCCTTCCCTGCTCACTTCTGCCTGGGTACCTGTCTCCCTTGCAGATCTATGTGTTGCAAGTGAACTTGGGGAAGGTTCAGGAGGGGATGTCTAGAACCATCTGCTTTGATGAGCAGATCTAGTAAGAAGAGCCAAAATGGCTGGAGCCTTAGGGACTATGGTCAGTTAATGAAGGTGGCCATGATGGAAGCCCTGTTCAGGCCCATGACACCCCATGTATGTGTGCATACCCTCTCTTACTATTATAGCATGCAAAACAAGACAAAGGCCCCAGGACTGAAAATGTACTTCTGTAAGGGCAGGGAAAGGTATAAGAAAGAGGCTGGCCACTCCAGCCTGGAAATTAAGAGTTTATTAAAGGAGACTTATGTATGAGGCAAGTGTTGGGTGGCTGCAGGATGAAATGGACCCATGCACTCCTTAGTTGGCACCAGGTAAATATATAGAACAAGGCAGGATAGTCATGCATACTGGTTAGTGACCTGTCTCATGTATAGGTAAATGTATTACATGCTTTACTGGGACAGGACAACTGCCTGTTCCAAAAACCAGCACATAACAGGAGGCAGGGGTGGACTGTTGATCTACATCAGAATGAGGATCAATTACAAACAATTTCCAGGGAGTCTGTGGAAAGAAATCTCCATTCTGGCCTGGGGCCATCTCATGAGTCAGAGGGAGGTGACATATGTCTTGTAGCAATTTTTCCTCCAAACTTCCCAGGGCTGCAGGAGAGAGGGAGTGAACACTGGTGGGATTCTGAGCCCATAGAAGGTGAAGAGAGGAGGCAGACTTCAGACTGGCTGCCTAGAGCGAAGGCCCCACTCTCTGGTTGACTATCTCTGAACTTAGCAGTGGGTGACCTACATCATTTCCTGGAGTAAGGCCAATGAGATCCTTGGCTGCCTTAGAACAGAGGACTGACTGTGATGAAGTTACATGAGATCTTCAGGGAGTCACCGAGAACTGGACAGGTGCCTTGGTCTTGGAAACCAGAAGGCCAGCTACCTCTGCCACTTGCCCAGCCTGCAGAATTTGCTCTGTCCTGAGGTCTCTTCACCTCAGTTGCTGACTCCTCCAATGGAGATCGTATTGTCCATGGTTTCCCCAAAGGTTCATTGTTTGGGACAAAATTCAGGGTTAAAAATAGAAGTACTACATTCACTGCAAAGATCTCTTCTTAGATGGGGGTTATTCTGTAGGACTTGCTCCTATACTTAAGTCTGTTCTGAGTCTATTTGAAACCTGAATATTGGTCATTTCTTGGCTACAGCCATGGGGACAATAGTTAAGATGGTGCTTGGTGTTTCCAATGAAATGATAGCAAAGTGTACAACCCAGGAGTTATGTTAACCACCGTGATAATCAAATGACCTTGAGTTGTTGCCAGGGCAGGAAACACAGAGAGAGAGTTCAGGAGCACAGTTCCCACCCAAGATGGGCTCTGGTCAGAGGGTGACTTGAAGCCCTGGACATAGACACAGCTCCGAAAACTGAGGGACTCATCCCCTGCTTTGTAAAGCCTGCCCATCTGAGTCATGCAGATGCTCTCTCCTCATCACCAAGGACAGTTGGTACCCACCTGCAACAATAGTGTGTGGTCCTCCTGATCCTCATGTGGAGACAATTGTCTTTCTGAACCACAGGCACATATCGAGCATCCCAGTCAAGTTGTCTCACATGTTAAAACAAAGCAGATTAAATCTACTTTACAAGTTTTCACAGACGAGTACAGAAATCTATAGCTCACATTAAAAGCACATTATTGTGGGCCAATTCTTTCTCATATATTTCCAGGCAAATGACAACTAAAAGAATGTTCTTATAGCAATGGGAACATGGTTAGTTGGAGTGCTAAAAGTGTTTTTCTAAAACACTTGCAAGTTAGGTGATAATAAGAGAAATAAACCAACAAGAATCTCTAATAACCATATACAAACAACACATGGATTTGGCATAGTCAAAATAATAATTGGCAATGTTACAGAGAAACTGGCATTTTCACAATAATGTTGAGAGTATCTTACACATATCTCAGAGCTGATCTCAAGAAGGATAAAAATTACAAAAAATATAGCTGAGTTGAAAGATACAGTTAATTAATCTAATTTAGCAGTAATTGTTAGTAGAATAGAAAAACTGGCAGCACTGACAAAGCCATAAGAGAGAAATCCAAAGGAATGGCAATTCACCAAAGCCCAAACCAGGAAATAAAGCAAGATAAAAAGGAACAACAAATTAAGAGTGCAAAAGTGTAGTTCTATTTTATAAACAGATAAAATCGAGACATTTGGATTTTTTAAGATTATCAAACCCATAGGATGTTTGTAAACGACACATCTACCACAAGCTAATAATGGCATGTTGACAATTTGTTGATGGATAAAGATCTACCAAAAGGCAAAAAATAAAAACACCCTTCTAATTAAAGAAAGCAGGAAAGAAATATTGAGCATAATAAAATTCAGGCAAAGGGTGTTAGATGGGGCTGAATAATTCTCTCCTAGAAAGCCGATTCTGAGGTACCAAAAAGATGCAAATAAAATGGCACCTAATCCAAATGCTATGGTAATGACAATATTACAAATAGAGTGCAAAGACTGAAAAACCTCTGTCAGAAGTTTTGACAGATCCAGTAGAAAATAAAAATTAAGGAACCAGGTGAAGTGAATAAAATAATAAAGCCATTTTGTTTCTGAAGTACCTACAG